>PVJO010011713.1:0-58514 GCA_004026905.1 Hystrix cristata
ACAGACTCAGACCCCCTACTCGTATATGGCCTGGGTGACAGGAACAACCCACAGCCGGCCTCGTTCCTCCACCTTCTCTCCACCTCCGCTCATCCTCGACGGGGCTACTGGGGGAACTTTCTCACCCTGACCACCGCACCCCCACAGCACCAATTCCCCCCTGATCTGGGCTTTCCTTAAAACCTGGTACAGTCTAGTCACTTTATCTCTCACGCTTACATGGTGACTTGAAATGGGTGCCCCAGTAGCTGAGACACGCCTCAGGTATAGCAGTCATATTTTAATGGGGGCAGCTTCTTCTTGCGTAGAGATGAACTTAGAAATCAGTCCCCCCAGAGCTACGGCACAGGCTGCCTTAGGGCACAGTAAAGGACGGGGACTGAGGTTAGTCACACAGCCTTCCCGATTCTTCACACTGCCGGAATCAGCGGGGCTGGGAGCCCCACGGGACTGGTCTCTCTCCTGCTAATGGCACCCAGTTGGGGGAAGTAATGAGACATTAACATTCTCAAATGGACAGAAGATAAATAAACACTTATTTTTTTTTAAACAGACAAGTCGCAGCACGGAAATTTTTCAGTTTTTCTCATTGCAAAATCAATACCCATCAGCAGTTTGAAATTAAAGGCAAGATTAGGCCTCAGTTTTATACACGCCTTATTGTATTCCAAAGGCTTTCTACTCAGTCAGATAAATCTTCTTTAAGAGGATTAGGAAACTTTCATTATCTTTATCTAACCTGAACTAACACTAAGTATGAAAAATTAATCTATAGACTGGACAAAAGCCGATAGCTGCTGGGAAGCAGAGAACCCTCGGGCTTCTCTCCCCCTGAGGGCTGGGGTCCGTACCACTCCCACCCCCCGGCAAATCAGCTGCTTTCTAAAGGAAGAACACGTGGCTGCGCTGTCAGCCAAGAAGGAGGGGATGCGGGGCCCTGAGCTGCTTCTCTGTAGATGGAAAGTCCCGGGGGCTCCCCTTTCCCCTGTCACCTCCGCTCGCCTGATGGTTTGCACCTGATTTCATATGGCACCTCAGCAGCAAGGGCCACTGTGGGCTGGGAGGGGAATGTGGAGACTGTGAGATTTTCCTAACCCTTCCAGTCTGCATGTCTCACATCCTCTGACTCTTTCTGACCTGAGGCGTGGAGGGGGACACCCTAGGTTTCCGCATCCTGCCCAAAGAATGGCTCAAATTGCATCATGAAGGCCATCATCCCAGAAGCCCTGCATCATAAGCCCTTTATGGCCTACATCGACTTTGACTTGCTTACACAATTGGTCATATTCCTTGAAGAGTGATAACCTTGCTCTGTTTGAGGATGTTTCTGTGCAGGATCTGACAGTTATTTTTTATTTCATTGCCACATTTCCAGAATGTGAAGACAATTCTGCTGTCAAGGCCATGGAGGTGCCGCTGGGGTGTCATCCCCATTGCTGAGAATTTCCACTTCTCTGGAACTAAGCCCAGGTGGCAGCTGGGCTAGCGAGAACTCTCTCGCATCCTTGTTTTCTGCACCCCAGATACTTCCAGCTGACATTCCGGCTGCACCAATGACTGATCTGAGCAGCTGCCCCCACTGTCTTTTGAAAAGAAGGATCAGATGTGACCATCATCTTCATCTCCAGATGGTGGCGCTCTCCTGACCCCAAAGCACTACTGACCACCAGACTCCCGGGCAGGACACGTGTGGAGAACGGGAAACATCAGCATCTCCAGAGGTGCCGCATGGCAGCTCCTGGGAGTGTCTGAAAGCATGGGGGGGTGAGAAGGGCTCCAAGCCTGGATGGAAGCCGAGCTGCAGACAACACGGAGGTCCCCGAGACTGCTAGGGAGCAGAAGTTGCATGGGACAGCTCTCTGGCCCAATGTATGCACTGTGAATGGCCCGCGGAGCGGCACAGATGCTGTGTCGGCAGAGAGCTGCTCCAGCCAGAGGGGAGAATGGGCATCCTGAACCACGCAAGTGATTGAGCACGAATAGATGCTAACCCCTAACCAACCTTTCCCCACAAAACCAAAGGAAATGAGCGGCACCATATTTTTTAAAAAGCAGAGATGAAGAAATCTCTTAGCTAAGCAAGGGTGCCATACACATTTCATAATCTAAAAATAAAAAAAATCTGTAGATTCTATGGCAGATGGAGTCAGATAAAAGGAAGTTGCTGGAGACGCAATCCCACACAGGGACTCATTCTGGAAACCCCTTACATGTCCCCAAGAAGTTAGCAAAGGACACTCGGAGAAATGTTCCCTGACCTCTCCTCTGTTAGAGGAAGCATGTGTCCCTGGGTGACAGAATTCTTCTGTTTGGAACTCCCCCCCCACCGTGAGGTAATATTCTACAGAAAGTGCTTTATATAGCCATGGCAGTTGGATCAGTCCAAAATAAGTTCATTTGGACTGCTGCCTTGTCTTAAAATGTTCTCATATTCTCAGAACTGCTATCTGCATGATTTTGTAATCCTTAATATTTAATATCAGCAATCTGAGATTCTGACATTTCTTCACTTCTGCTTTTTAGCTAAAAAGTGTAATTTAAATTAAAAACTATTTTAAAAATCACATCGATATTATGCCCCGGCTATACTGATTCGTATTTTTAGGAGAATAAAAGAGGATGTGAAGCCATTCTCCCCGACTCCTTTTTAAGTCTATGAATTTATTTTCAACAGTGACATGGAGACATTGTTATGACTGGCATTTCCTCTGAATTCCAACCTCCACTGTGGTACTGGGGAGAATCAGCGGCAATCCTGGGGGTCCCCAGCTGCCCAGGACTCAGCACTGCATTTGGAATGGGCATGACCAACCAGAAACTACGCAAAAAGATCGTCAAGTTGCATGCTTGCACATCAGTATCACCTCTTTTTTAAAAAATAAAGTGCTGGGGATTTAGCTCAGTGGTTAGAGTGTTTGCCTTGCAAGCACAAGGCCCTGAGTTCAATCCCTGGCACCAAAACAAACAAACAAACAAACAAACAAATAAAATAGAGTAAGACCCCAAAAGATCATGAAAGGGCACTTGGAATAGTTCTACACTCATTTATGTTTGCCGTATCTTGCTCCAGCTCCAGAAAGCCAAGCTACTTAAGAGAGTTCAACCAGCATATGCAAAACAACTTGCTGAAGAAAACATAAGCACTAGAGACAACACTGAAAAGCTTTGAGAAGGTATTTGGTTCTCAATCCTGGATTCAACAGAAGAAAAAGACCCTTCGTGTCCTCCTACTGGAGGAGAACAAAGACTACCACACTCTTGCCCTGAGTCACTAAAAGGAACATCACCCTCCAAATCCACCTGTGACTTACCTTGCACAATGAGGTGGACCCGGGAAGTTTTGGGATGGTTGTCTGTCTGCACGGAGCAGGTGTACGGACCTTCATCGTACACATCCACGTTCTGGATCATGATGCTGTACTGCGTGGGTGTGTTGACCAGGATGATGACACGAGGGTCTATGGACCACTTGTCGTTCCCGGCATAGAGGATCGTGCTGCGGTTTAGCCAGGCTACCCGGGTGACCCGGTCATCTATGGTACACCTGCAAGGGCCACAGGGAAAGGATGGGAGAGGAGGAGAGCGGATGGGAGGGACAGAGAAAAGAAAAAGCAAAGAAAGATAAGAAATTAGGTCATAAATGTGGTGGAGTACATCAAGTAGTAAATGAAACAACACAATACTAAAAGGAAAACAATTCTTGATGAAACTTCCTACAATATGGTAAATGAAGCACAGATTATCCTTAAGAAAGATGATACAAAATCATTTCCATTCGATTTAGGAATGTGTTATGTGACTATCTTGTGGCACATTTGCTCACTCCGCCTGGCTTATATGAGAGTTAGTTTATATTTCCTGAACACACTTATCACCTTGTGGGAGAAATGGCCAGAGGCACAGGGGAGAGAGAGTGAATCAGTACATATTTCAAACAGGTCACAGATAATCCACAAAGCAAATAGGTAACTCGTACTTAATCAAAACTTGAACTTATTTACTGTCAGAACTCCAGGCGATGATAATCTCCATGTATATCTAAACCACTCAGAGACCGCAAACTACAATTTACAACACGGATTTGTAACATCCACCTGGGAAACCCAGCAGGTTTTAAGGGAGTCATAGCTGCCTCTGAAGATCTCAGGGGAGAGAAGAAGGACATTATCAAGAGTGTCCCTGTTCCTTTGTATACTCCTCCCTCTCCCCCATGGAGAGAGGAACAACGTCACTACCAGAGCAGGGAGCCCACCTCACCCGCTCTCCCCAACCAAGGGAGGCTACAAATGCGGCTAAAGGTGCTTGTCTCCATGGGTAACCCGCAGGCCGCCTGCAGAGATGGATTTACCCCGTGGCTCAGAAGAACATTCGCGGATATGCCTGGTAGCTGAGAACCTAGGCGCAGAAACAGGAGAGGCCTCTGAAGGGCACCAGGCGCTCCCCCCCACAGGAAACTGGGGTTCGCGATGGCAGAGAGCAGCCTCATGTCTCGGCAGCGACAAAAGGGAGAGTCCCACAGGAAGAAGAAGGCCCCACCGCACCCATCTGGCCTGGGGCCTGGTCTGCAGCAGAGAGCTTCAGACAGGGAGCAGCGGGCCGAAGGGCACCCCGGCAAAGACAGCACGCAGACCTGGCCCAAAAGGCCTGGCTCTCAGGGCATCAAGAAGACGGCTCGACTCGGGAGGGGAAAGCACTGAGCGGAGGGAGGGCCTGCTTCCGGCACTAGGACGGGTGGAGATGGCAGCAGGCTTCCTTCACCGGGTCTCTCCGGTCTCTTGCTCCGGCCCGCCTGTCATTTAGCAGCAAGTGCCGATGGTGGGGAAGCAGGGCAGGTGGTCAACAGGTCTGCACAGACTCATAAGCAGAGACTGCTCTTTTCTAAAGTTTCTAATGTGCTGTTCCGTCAAAGTACACGAACAAAATGAGCATGTTTTAATACGTGGACAACATGAAGTAAATAATATATGAGTATGATACAAAGATCATAAAAGTCAAGCCACTCATTCTCTCTCCATCAACTCTGAATTTGGAAATAGCCTCTTACTTTTTCTTACAGACGCATATTGACTCACATGGATAATAGTAGTGAAGATTTTATTTTTACCCCAAACAGACTCATCTGATAATGAAACCCTTTTTTGCCCGACCTGATCGTGAGCATCTCTATACATCAGTCTTTATGAACAGAATTTTGAGTCATTTCCAGGTGAGTCTAAGATCAGTGAGGTGAGTTCGGAGGAGCCAGCTGCACACACTGTCGGGATCTGATAATCTGGAGGACCCTGGAGTACTTCCCTCCGACCTTCGCAGTCTCCGCACTGCTGAATTCTAGAGCCACTTTCCATTTTCCTTGTGAAAGCTAAAATCCTAATGGACCATCTTGCTCCTTACTTTCAAAAGTGTTTCTTGGGCGAAAACACACGGTAATCCCCATCTGAGGAACGAAGCGCTAGTGGCAGAATCGCAGGCCTTAGGAAGCCCCACGGTGGGAGGTAAACTGAGGCAGAGTGAAGGGAATCATCTTCCAATCTCAACGGTCATGGAAATATCTGGGACTAAGTGCAAACAAATCTTGCTTTTATTTAGGTAAGTTCTGCGACATTTTGCGCATTTGTAAATTGGCATAAAAGCTTATTTAAGCTATAGTTTTAAATGATTCATTTTTGGTCTATAGAGAAATTTTTCATTTTAAAATAAGAAATGTAACAGAATTCCTTTATTCATGTAAGCACATGTATGTGCATATTTACATGTCTGTATATATATATATATACACAAATATAGGGGCAATGGAAATTTAAAAATCACAGTAATTGATACTCATAATTCTGCACTTTCGAAGTCCATCAGTAAGTTCTTCCTTAAAAGTAAAAAATGTTATTACAAACTGTGTTGCTATAAATGTGGTTGTGCATATATCATTGTAGTATGATGTTTTTAATTCTTCTGGGAAGATACCAAGCAGAGGAATAGCTGGGTCAAATGGAACCTCTAGTTGTAGTTTTTGAGGAATCTCCACACTGATTTCCACAGTGGTTGGATCACCCTACCTTCGCACCAACAGTGGAGGAGGGTTCCTTTTTCCCCACTGCCCCACCAGCATTTGTTATTGGTTGATTTCTTGATGATAGCTGCTCTTTCTGGAGTGAGATGAAATCTTAGCGAAGTCTTGGAAACAACCCAAATGCCCAACAACTAATGAATGGCTAAAGAAGATGTGTTTTTTTCTGTACAATGGAGTATTACTCTGCCGTAAAAAAGGATAAATTTGAGCTATTTATAGGTAAATGGATCTACTTTGAGAACATACTCTTAAGTGAAATAAATCAAACACTCATGAGTACATATCGAATTGTTTCTCTGGTATGAGAAACTGTAAGCATAAATAAAGACAAAAAAGTATAATAGATACTAAGTAAAAGAAAGGTAATATCCAATAGGGAGGAGAATCAGAAAGGCAGGAAGGGGAAAAGAAGGAAAGGAAAAAGAAAAGAAAGGGAAAAAGGGGAAAAATGCAAATAAAGCTACTGTAAATAAGTAAGGGAGGGGGAGTGGAAGGGAGGGGTGGGGAAGAAGGGGGGGACCAAGATGTATCATGTACAGGTACAAATTAACTACGATGAATGTGATCACTATGTATACAGTGCACTAATATATGTTCTTGGAAATAAAATTTAAAAAAAGAAAAGAAATTCAAAAAAATTAAAAATGTGTGTTGTTCCATTTTAAACTTACACTTGTACTTCCATTATATGTTCTCTGTCTACAGGATAAATTTTATGCTTGAAAATCTTTTATTGATCACCTATCACATTTATTTGCAACAATAGAGAGACAGATTGAAATTTAAATTTCTTTTATGGGCTATGGCCATAAAACTCTAAGTAATAATATTTGCTCTGAAAATGAGTTATCATTACAAATATAAAATTGATAAAGCAACATAAATATATTGCACATTTTAATTAATAATTAAACATAAAGTTATCTTTTACTGTAAATATGGCCCTTAATTACATTGATAAGCCTTTTTATAATACTACAAATAAAAATACCATTTACTGCTAGACTGAGATAGTGTTTAGGATCAATTCTCTTCTTGTTCTTGCTTTCAGAGAAACCTCATTCACATGAACGCAGAGATGGAAATAAGAATTTTGTATAGCAATGACACTCAATTCTTTGAATGCTTTCCAAGATATATGGCAAAAATCACATAGTAATATACCTTCAAAAATTAATCATCTCACAGCTGACAACTCAATTAGTTCCTTTCTCAATTTCTTTTAAAGCACTGAATCGGAAATACCTGATTTGCAAAGAGGCTTGTAACCCAGTATTAGGTTCATTCGATCTCGCAATATCTGCAAAGTAAACTGATAAAATCTTACCGATCTTATCAAATGACTATAAAAGATCTCTTTTGCTAAAAGCACTTGTTCAATGAAAGGACTCAGCGATGTTGGGAAAACCAAAATGCTGTTTATTTTGATGTGCTAAATCATACTGCCCTCCGGAAGCAAACATCTGCTATTTCTGAGTTCAGTTTGGTGACAGAGAACTCAGTGCCTCTGCCACAAATTCGTTGCTGGTGCTGTGCTCTTACTTCCATCACTTCTTGGCTCCACTCTTGTGGTACTCCTGCAAGAGTGATGCCCTGTCGGTAAAGCTGATGGACCCAAGGAAGCCGGTGGGGGAATATTATCACTTGGATGATATGTAAAGTAGAAGCAGTTGGAGGACGAAGGCAGAATTGCAATCCAACCTTAGACCCTTTCTCAAGCAGATCGGTTTTAGGGAATTTCAGATCCATCACTACATTCCCTTAAAGCTATCAGTGCCTCCATACAGGACAGATGATGGGTAAGTGCAGCAGGTGTAATTGATCGCAGGGGCCTGGTGACTTTGAAATATACCAATCCAAATCTACCCTTCTTGGCCAGAACATGCTCTGAGGGGCCCGGCCACATGGCCCTTGTAAAGGCTGTCACCTCTTGTGTGAGCACATCCCAGGTGGAAGGTCATGGCCCAGTTTACTTTTTGCCCTGGGCCTCATTAGTGGGCATGGAGTGCAAACAGAAGGGAGACGCCATCTAAAGGCCGCCTCTGATGGGGCAGAGATGGTTCGTGGAGGCATGCAGTTCCAGAATCCGTGAACAACAAAGAAACTCAGGGGAACATTGAGGCTGGCGGAGAATTACTTTCCTCGTAACGTATCTGTGTTTCAGAAGAGAGTACAGCTCCATGGCTTCTTGCTTTCTTCTATCACCATAGGACTCCTCCACAGGGCCTCTTAACAGCAGGAAAGAGAACTCAGGGAAGGACTTTGAAAGCCTGCTGCAGTGTCCTTCCAGACTCTGACTTCTCCCTGCTGTGTGTGGCAGTGTCCTGGGCCTTCTATAACAAGTAGCATGTGGGTGGGGTTGTGTCTGATGTTAACTAAGAGGGATCCAAGAGCCACACTGAGGAAGCTTAATGACAACTTTCTGATCTCTTGAAAATTCTTTCAGATATTTGAAAACTTTACATGCCAAGACAACTCTGTCTATTGCTCCTGGAAAAAAATAGAACACATTACAAGTCCATTACAAACAACCTCTACAATTATGTGCTGCTCGTACTGCCTCAGGAATAGTTTATGAATTTTACATATATAAAATCAATCATTCCACATAATTTACCTTTGACAAACACTCTACATTATCCACATTTTACAGATGAGGAAACTGAGTCACAGAGAGATTGAGTAAGTATCTTGAAATTATGCTGCTATAATCAGAGCAGGGGTCTCTGACTGAGACAGCCTGGGGCTGGAGTTCCTACACTCCTGGGCTACGAGAATCCAAGCAATAAGACTAGCAGGATTTGATGGGCAGTATTCAATCAGTTCTGCTCAAATCTGTGGTACTTATTCAAATTTCTCATAAAGGATAAAATAATTTAAGAGAAAAATGAAGGCTCTTTACATGTGACTTTTACACTGTAACCGCCTGTAGCCACATGTTGAGAGAGAAAGTAGAAATAAGAATTTGGGAAGTTTGAGGAAATGACTGACGGTGGTCCAAGGGCAGGATCAAGCACATCAGTAAGGAAAATGGACCAAGATGCAGGCTTGTTTTCACAATTACTATTTTTTTTCAAAGGAGGATAAGCAGTTAGCGGAAATCCACATCCCAAAGCAGTTGTTACCACACTTTAGCGGGCATCAAACCACAGATTGTCACAGCCCCATCCCAGAACTCCCAGCCGGTAGTCTGGAGGAGATCTGAGAATTTACACCTTTCTCACCAGGTCTTAGCTGGTCTTGATCCTGCTACCTTGAGAATACATCTGAGAAACACTCGCTTCCTCAAGGAAACCACAGGAGACAAGTTGGAATTTTTACCAAAGTAAGAAATTCTTTCTGAAAAGCAAAATAGGCACACTTCAGTTTTTTTCATGTTCTTTGTTCTTGTTTTTATTTTTATATTTGCTCCTGAAAGTGCATAATGCATTCAACTGATATTTAATAAGCATATAATATATACCAGACAACTATCTAGGAGTTGAGGATACAGTAGGGATGGGAAAAGCTAGGCCTGGTGAGAGACAAAGAAAACATACATGTATAAAAATGCCAGGTTCAAATAATGATACATGGTTAAAAACAAAGACGGGTAAGGGATGCAGAGTGCAGTGGGGACCTCCGTGCACTTGCAGGACAGAGTGGTAAGGAAATGCCTTGCTGTGATCTGTGTGCTGGGACTTGAATTCAGTCCGAAATCGGAGTGCAGGAGGATGCTGCCTGAAAACCTGTCTCACTTGAGAATAAAAGCCTCCCATAAAAGCCTCCCGTATTCATACACAGTGATCCCACTAGCTGGAGAACAGGTCTTTCAGACCAGCCTCACAAGTGGTGTCTCTCCTGTATAAATAACTGTGTCAGCGTTAATAATGAAACCCTTGACATTTTTCGAAACTGAGAATCACTAGGAAAAGCTTTTAGATTTCCACTGTTATGTGGATAAAACAAAATATGGTGCATAATACTCTGCCATAGTGAGCTGAATTGGGGAAGTTTGAGGCCATAGTGAGCAGCAAATACTGGTTGATTTCCAATATAGACTCATCATTCTAGATCCCCATTCTGTTCATGATGTAATGTTAATATCATAAAATTTACTATAGCAAATTAGATTATTATACCTTCATTTGTTAGGCTGTAAATACCACATGGATATACTACCACATCAGTGCCACTCATTCCATGTCACTGGTATGTCTCCCAGTCCAGCTGGCTGCTAGGAGCAGATCAATATTTACTTATGACTAAACAGTGTTAGATAATGCTTCTCAAACTGGCATCAAAAGCTTCTACATATGGTGAAGGATATGTCCTCTGGTACACGTGTGTGCATGTGTCTGCCTGTGACTGTATATACTACACACACACGCAGGCGTGCGTCCCAAGGGGTCTTTTCGTGGTTTTCAATTTGATGTTTTCATTTCTGTTATAATCGGGGAAATGTGATACACACATATCCTGGAAGTGGTATGATGACAATTAGATTTAAGTGTTCAGATGTGCACTTGGATGCGTTATCACACGAGTTGGGGGTGCCCCTTTCATGGTCTCAGGCTAGTGAGAAAACACAGAGGTGCCTTACTGTGGCCAGGGCCCATTCCTGCCCCCAGATGATGTTACTATCTGCTGTAGTAACAAGGTGCTGGGCCTTGTGAGGAGCCAATGTGGAGGGAGGACTGAGCCAGTACTGAAGTAAAGAGTGATGGCCTACGGCTATCAGAGCCGATCGCTCTGTGTTGCAATTTGTGATTTAATAAAACTTCATCTGTTCTATTAAACAAATGTTGAAAATTTAAATTTTATATGTGTGTATGTGTGTGTGTGTGTGTGTGTGTGTGTGTGTGTGTGTGTGTGTAACTTATATTTTCAGAATTTAGAGCCAGGCAATGGAATAAACTTAAAGCATTTATACCTAATTTTATGATCCTGTGTATATAAATTTTTAAAAAATAATCCCTGGGAGTCTATGAGAACTTCGTCTCTTTTCTCATTCCTTGCCTGTACCTTAAATTGGGCTTCTGAAGATTCTTCAATTTAAGAAATGCTGCTAAATGTGATGGGCTAAA
Organism: Hystrix cristata; assembly: GCA_004026905.1. NCBI lineage: Eukaryota > Metazoa > Chordata > Mammalia > Rodentia > Hystricidae > Hystrix > Hystrix cristata. Next base: position 11,131 of record PVJO010011713.1, read on the forward strand.
TGTTAAAGCTCCAAAATGCCCTTCTCTAAATTTCCTTTGTTAATACACATTCCAATATCCAGTTCCTTTTGTTTATCATGTTATTGGATTTTTCTCATAAACCAAGAGTTTAGTGAATTTCTGCACAGAAGAAAGTTACTGCATCGAACTGTGCTATATTACACGATGTAATACGTTGAAATATGTTAATAATGCCAGTTCAAAAAACAGGAGGAAGATCTTGCTTTAGAGAACTCATGGAGCAATAATAAATGAATTTTTTACAGGAAAGGAGAACGGGCAAGCCAAAATGAGATATTTTTAGATCAGCTCCCAAGGCATTCTAAATTGCAAAAGCTATTCTCCTGGGAGGATTTAACTCCTCAGTTATTTCCTGAGTTACAAATACAGCCAACTTCAGAACATCAACAAGACCCTAAATTATGTAAGGGAAAACTTTACGATTCAGAGAGTCGGAGATTCAATGGGAGTAATAACTCTGCTAGAGCTCATATTTGCTGGTAAGATATTGGTTGCGAATATATCCGAGGGCCGCTGCAGAAGAAGACGGCTCACAGAGGGAGCACACAGAAATATTTCAGCAGGGTGAGAGGTCACCATGGAAGGCTGGCGTGGACACACCATCTGCTGCTCGTTCTGCAGTGGAAGGTGCTGCCACTTGTATCCCAGCTGGGGCTGCCACATTATTACACAGACAGGATGTGCGCACACGTGTGTGCGCGCGCGTGTGCATGTGTGTGTGTGTGTGTGTATGTGTGTGTGTGGTGGTGGGGGACTTTGTCCAGAGGAAACACAAACGCATGCAGGGCGAGGGCCCTGGAGAAGAGAGGAGCTGAAACGCAGCCGAGGAAGGGAAAGCAGCTCACTTGGGGCAGAAAACCAGCTGCACTGCGATGATGCGCTGTTGCTGCAGCCGTGACAGATGATGTATGAGGCCATCAGAACAGTGCTCAGTGTGTCCTGGCGCGGGCACGGGCCCCTCTCATGCCCACAGCGCAGTGAGGGTACCACTCGCATGCAGAGAACCCCAGAGCTCATGCCAGGCCACGGGCTGGGGTTCAGCACACAGCACTGGACGCGCGGCAGGAAAAAGGGGAGAGTGACTTGTGTGGAAAGATGGCTCCACAAAGAGGCAGGAATTGCTGACAACTGCAAAAGGAGAGTTAACCTTCCTGGCTGTGGGAGGAGAGGGGAGGAGAATTCTAGCCTGGTAATGGAGGCAAGGCATAGGGTAGTGACACATAATTATGAAAAGAGAGGGTAGGCAGGAAGGCAAGAGAAGGCTCTTTGAACAAAATAAAGAGCGAGGAAGTTAGCTTATTTCCTGTCTTCAAGTCACCATGTAAATCCAGAGTGTGTGCTGGGGCGATCACTTTGTAGGTTTTCCGAGGAGACAGAGGCGAAGCCGTGATAAAAATAACAAGACCATCGTACGACATAGTGCCTGACTTCATGGTACTTACAGTCTTAGGAAAATGACAGAATACAAGAGCACTGGAAAGGTACATTATCACATTCACACTACAACAAGTACAAATTCACCTCCCTCTGTGCAGTGATTTTTATTAAGCACTTACTAAGTACTAGATACTCTGCTGGGCTCTAGGGATGACAGATGGAGCTCAGAGTCAATGTTTCTGCCCTCGTGGTGCTCTCAGGCTGGAGGGGACAATATGCAAATAGACAAAGGGATGGGACTCCCATCAAATGACAAACCAAAGGCACCTGCTAGGATGGTCACTTGCAGGAAGTGGTGGAGGCAGCCTTACTACAACTGTGGTCTAGAGAGATCTCTCAGAAGAAGCAGTTAACCAAAGGCTGGAAACTGAGATTGAATCCAGGCATAGATATCTGGGACACAGAGCATTTGAAGTGAGGAGAGCAGGTGTGTAAGTCCCGGGTGAAGAATACGATAGCAGCCAGAATGGCCTTCATAAAGTAGATGATGGCACAGGCTGGTCCTGGAAAGCTGGGAGAGGTGCATCTCTACTACAAAGGTTGCATTTTCTTCTCAGGGTAACAGGAGATCCCTGGGTAAATTTAAGTAGAGGCACATCAGGATCCAATTTATGCTTTTGACAAGAATGTGCTGGACTTTCTCTGGAAGATGGATGGCAGAGATGAGAAGTAATAATGAGGGACTGCTGTATCCGTGGACAGGAGGGTCCAGTCTTGTGAGGAAGTGGAGGAGCCACTGAGGAAGGAAGTGGGGAACCAGTGACTGGGCACTAGGTGCTGTAAAGTTTGCAGCCAGCATGTTCAAGAATTTTGGCAGCTAAGCAGGGGTAGGCGACATGAAGGGGCTTTGGTTTAGCTTTTGTTTAGCTTTGTTGTTGTTGTTCATTTGTTTTAATACTGTAAATAGTTGGCCACAAATTCTTTTTGCAAATATTTGCTGAATACCAACTGGAAGCCAGGACTTCTCAAAGTTTTATGACCCTCAAAATCACCTGTGCATCTTGTTAATTCACTAACTCTGGGTAAGGACTAGGTTTCTTCACTATTAAAAGGCTCTGCAGTGCTGAGGACCACCCGCACCTTGAGTGGCCTGGCTGTAGCCATCTAGATGCAGCTGTGAATAAGGATCCAGCATTCTTACTTCCGATGTATGAGTATACGTACCAAAGAGAATGGTCTCATTGAATGGGAGCAAGTGGTGGTACAGGAGAAAGAGGAGGAGTCACAGAAGAAAATTACAGTAAAGGAGCAAAAAGCATCGGATCTAGAGCACATGAGGAAGGATGCTTCATCTGTGGCATTATAAGTGAAGAAAAAATAGTACAAACACAGGTAGCCTTGTACAGCTACAGAAAAACAAGGAGGTGACTGAGGGATGGTTTCCATTTTCCCCGAAGTGAATGGCAAAGTTATCAGTTGAAAGTCAATGGGAGAATATAAGACAGGGGCGGGAGGATGCAGTAAGAAAAAGTGAAACAACTACTGCAGAAAATGAGTGCAAAGCTACAAGGGAGAGCTACTAGGATTTGCAGGCCACACGAAGGGCCCTTCTGCAGGTGATGGTGAGGGATGCAGAGAGACAATGCTTGCAGCGCTGCATCTCCTGCAGTGCTCAGCTGCAGGCACAGAAAGTGGGTGAATGGGGTGCCCGGAGCTGGGCCACGTGAAGTGAGCAAGAGAAGAGACCAAGGACTGATGGCACCACACCCCACCGGGTGAGGGGAGGGAGGGGACAGTGGCTGGTGGAGATCACAGGGGCTCAGTGCACCAGACACCCTAACAAGGTCCATGAGCAGATGAGTTGGAGCAGGAGAAACTTGGCTTGACAGAAAGTGGGAGAACGTGTTGACCACGCAGTGGTGACCCTTGTCGATAAAGGTCAATTTAGAAAAGCCAAATATACTTGGTTAGGTGGATCTTGACAATACTAAGAATGATAGTGCTTGTGGAGAATTCCGTATGAACTTTGATGACATACATATAAATTGAAGATTACAGAAATGATACATTGTTGGGCTAATGAGAGGCCTTGGCATCAGGGCCCCAGGATAGGCATTTTATTTACTTTCTCACCACCCCTATTTCCCCATCTGAGAAAGAGGATGGAGATACTGACATCACAGCATTGTACAAGGTCATTATGAGGACTAATGGAAGCCAGCATGGACAAGAGTCACTCTAAACAGGACCTTCTCTGTCATTACTATCGGAAAGCTTGGTTGCCTTCTTTGGACAAATACAGCTCAATCTCTACAGCAGGGGAGTTTAACCAAGTGACGTCGAATTCATTTGCTCATCATTTTCATAGGAGTTCTGATGCCTTTGCCATCCATATTTTCAAATCTATAAAGACTAGATTTTAATCCGCCCATTAAGACCAGTTTCCAGAAGGGTTTATCCTGCTGACTAATAAATCAGAAATAATAAGAGATTTACATTTTGAGCATTACCTAGCTAATTGGTATAGTGCATTTCCAATCTACCTATAGATTCTTGTCTTCTTCCAATAAGATTTTCTGTCTCTTTTTTGATGTCTCTCTCTCTCTTTTAATTCAGTCTTCTATATCCAACCTATGTGGAGTTCTGCAGTAGAATTTCATTTCCCTCTGAGGTTTGGCTTTCAGTTTCCTGAAAAGCCACTGAGACAACTATAACTTTGTATTTTTATCAGGTCTCTCCACCAAGTGTTGACACAGTGGTTGATAGGGTGGTTTCTAGATTGATGACCTGTGGGTGGTGTAAAATGCCGTATTCCTAAAAATACGTAATTGGGAGATCAATCAATATGATTGTACGCACCTGAAAGAGAACTGAGTTTGCACACAGGCCCCAGGAGCTTATGCAGCGCTGTCCTTGTCCTGGGCAGCTTTACCGTATAGACAATACAACCCTCAGTCTGGAAGAACCAGACAGATTAAGACACACTGAAATCAGATACAAACTGTCAGGGCTGATGATTCAAGGGCAATGGCTTGATAGGAATGGGGACAGGATCACAGGTGAATGAGTGACATCAGGTCAGCAGTGCAGAGACACACGCCTGCTACCTGTAAGACACGTGTTCTGCACAGAGATCTCAGGATACCACAGAAGAGTGACAGCTCCTCTACAAGCTTTGCTCCCACCCCAAGGAGACACCAGTAGCTGGTGAGGTGGCCTCCTGAGTCAGGGACGGGGCTGCATCCTTAGGAAGCATGAAGGACAGACAGGCATAGAGGTCTGCAGAGGCTTGTTCTACAGAGAGATATTCTGCAGAGGTTTGTTCTACAGGGCAAGCAGCTGCTGAATTGTCCTGTCTCCCCTTGGAGTCCCAAACTGATCTTGGGGTGCATCCTTTGGATCTTCTGCTGTGATCAGCTTAAACAGAGGCCGCAGCATGAGGCAGATCAATGCCACATTGTCATATTTCAAAAGCAGTAAGTCTTGGAATAAAAAAAAGAAAAGTGTCTTTCAAGGTAAGAATCATAAACCTCTCTCTTTTCCCATCATCCGACCCCTTGTTCCTGCCCCTCTGGCCTTCCCCAGTGGTGTGCACGTCCACATGGGCTTATAACGAGGAGGCCATCAGGGCCTTTGCAATTGCACCTACCTGCTTGTCTTACAAGTCTCCCTCAGGACTCTGCCCTGGCCAGTCCACAATGTTTTAAGAAGCCATCCAGAAGAATGCACAGCGTCTGCCACCTGGCTCCCTCTCTGCCTACCCTTCCTCCACATTGGAACAGTTTTAAAACTCAGCCTCCCAATTCGTTCATGATACTTGACAAAGCAGTGAACAAGATGAAATTAAAATGTTTCCAAGCACACACCATTTTAATTCAGTTCAATAGATTATCCTGACATATTTACTCATGGCCATGTCTGTCTCGGTATCATCATGGAAAAATATAAATTAAAATTTTAAATTAAAAGCAGAGAGTCGGGGGAGCTGGCTATCTTTTTGAAGAATGGCGCAAGTCAGCCACAGGCTTCCCACATGAGTGTCGTGGGAGCCAAGGCTCCAGTTCTGCAGAAATTACAGCCCATGGATTTCCCTACAAACACTTTCCCTCATATAATGTACAGGACCGCCGAATCCCAAAGACGGGCGAAACCTCCCAGGTCGTTCTTCTTCCTCCATTACTACGCATAAACAACCTCTCTCTCTCAGCTCAGGTGAAACTCACCCAGAACTGCTGGCTGACTGATTTATTTATGAAACCAAATGATAGACTAAAAATGGATTAACTTGTGCTCTATCCGTAGGATTTCTATGTGACATATGAGTTACGAATAAAAGAATAAAAACCTTAATGAGAAGTATATGAGTTCCAGTCACGGGTCTATAACTTACTCAACTTCCTGATCCTGAGCATCAGTTTTCTCACTTATAAAATGGGAAAAATATTTCTTAAAATCAGAGACTGTGGTTAATATTTAAAGAAACAATCCTTATTACTATTTTCAATTTACTGAATCACAGTAAATTGTCACTAAATATAACATGTCTCTCTCTCTCTCTCTCTCTCTCTCTCTCTCTCTATCATCTGTCTATCTCAAATATACAGTTTGTTAAATTAAGTATAACATGTCTGTTCGGATCCCAACAGGTAGACCATCTGTATATATTCAAGTGACTGTGGCCTTATGCTCAGACAGGACCCAATTCGTTTGCTTGGTTCATTCTGTGCCACCCTGAATAGACTACACTCAAATGCCTTCCATTTGAGTTTTTAAAAGATGAATCCTTCATTAAACAGACATATAGATAGGGACAGACGGGGGAGGAGAGAGAGAGATGGAGTCGTCACCATCTATACGAGCATTTCTTCTGTCGATTGTCAACTCTCTCCCTGTTTAAAAATATATGTTATGTATTTTTAATAAGCCAATCATCTTCTCCAGAACAGTAACTTATTTTATATAGATTATGCGAACTATCTCCTGTTAAAAAATAAAATAGAAGGCAGGAAACCCTCTTTCCTCGTGCCAGAGAAGGCCCAGAAAGAGAGATTCCCTAAGGGCAATAAAGTCACACGGTTAACTTTTGCAAATGTTCCCAGTTCAGGCCAGAGAATTGCTGCTTTTAATTTATGTCACCTAGAGTTCTACACGCCCGGTAGCTAACCTAAGAGGAAGAGGGTATTCTCAGCTGCCGGGCGGGTCTCCGGATTGTGCAAGAGAATCAAAGAGCAAGAAGTCTGACCTGAAAGCTCTCCCGTATCATTCACACATTGAGTAAAGGTCAAAATATGTATGTCATGGTGCTCAAAACATGCGTGCGAAACGCTAAGAAAGTGGGTCCTTTCACAGACACCTGTTACTTGAAAGGGCATGAGAAGCAATGGCAGGAAAACCAAAATTTCATCATAAGAAAGGAAGGCTGAGTTTTCTTAATATAGGTTATAAATAAATTGAAGAAAGAGAAAGGGAGGAAAGAAAGAAGGAAAGAAGGAAGGGCACAAAGAACTAAGAAGTTGAGAAAGAAAAAGAGAAAAACTCTTTAGATTTGGTTGAAAATGCATACTTTGTGCATTATGGTAGTGCACCGTCTTAATTGTGCGCTCAGGTGAATATTGAAAATAATTATGTACTTCCCGAGCACACACGAACTACTGATTCCTGTTATTCTTCAGCAACTCTCCTGCAACACTTCATTACCTGGCAAGCAGCAGATCTGCTGTCAAGCTCTTACGATGGAAGCACGCACTGCCCTTGCTGCCGACCCCGCGGGCCTCCCACTGTCCTTCCCCACACATGCCTGGGCCGCCACGCGTCCTAGTCAGGCCACGAGTCCAGAAAGGAGAGTCTCCTTCTACTCAAATTAACTGTGGGAACGCAAAGCAGGGTATGGTTAAGTTAAGCTCTAGGGGATTCTAGCAGAGTGGAGAATTACTCCTGTCTCAGTTCATTATATGAATAATAAAGAGATACTTACATGTGCTTTTTGGTAAATTATTCATTTTGTGCACTGAAGAATCACAGCAGTAATGTGTAAGGGAGACAACTAGTGCGTGTGGGTCCCTATAACTCCCTGGTCTGAAGCATTCCAAAGACCCCTTTCCTCCCTTATTACCCGGATGTAGTCGGGGATCTGAGAGAGAAGAGGCTTGCACTGGACACCTCCACATCCTCCTCCTTGCGCAGCTCTCTGTGCGGTCCAGGATATTTATAAAGGCTTCGTTATTTCCATGTGGCTCCAAAGCCACTTGAAGCGGAGAGGCTCAGCAGGACTTCTACTTTGTTTTCTTCAGCCATCATCAGGATGTAATTAGGAGAGCAAGAATTGTTTGCAAACAGGGAGGACCCTCCACCTTCCTTACTCTCACCTCAGCCCTGATCCTCTGTACTAACGGCAGACCCTTTATTCCCACAAAAGGCAATGTTCCTAACTTGGTTCTTCTCAGATGCTTCCCATGGGATTGCGCTGTGACCGTCATTTGTTTGTGCCTGGGCGAAGGCATTTGGGAAACCCTCCCAGAGAGCTTTGCCACAGCCTCCCTGCTAAGGTAAACGAATACAGGGAAAGGGACGTCTGGCAGCCTCAGGTTTCGTGTCTTTAAGATGTAAGAGACTTTGCTCTTCAGCCTCCACTTGTCAAACTTTGGAAACTAATAATTGAAAAACTCCTAATTGCCATTCGCCCTGTTCATACTATAAATCACACTTGCTTTTTACAATGAGGTGGTTGTTATTAACTTTAAATGGTACAGTGTACAAGATGCTTCCCCCAGATGATGCTTGGCTCTATTCCTTGATGTCCACTCTTATCCTTCTCATTACTGTAGAAAGCTAATTATCTGTCTGGGACTCCGTCCTGTCCTTGGGGAACACAAGCAAGTCTTAGGACTGATGTTAATGAGCAGAACCATGGCAAGGATGGAGAGCATGATGGTGGAGAGAATGACAGTGCTGAAAGTGGCAGTGGAGTGGCTGAAATAGACCAAACAGAGGCGAAGGTAGCAGGCATCAAAAGACCACTCTGTCCTCCAGATGAGGGAAGAAACCAAGCAAGAGTTCAGTCTTCAGCGGCAAGAATCAAGGAACAAGGCAAGACTCCCGGATGCTGCTAAAGACGAAAAAGAGGTAGCCTTTGTCTCCTCGGCTAAATGTGGGCTGACGAGTTGGAGTTATGTTCTGACAGAGGCTGGGGGAAGAATAAGAGGAGCCCTCTTATAAAAGCAGGAGAAATTCCTGAGTTTCAAGAGAATAGCATATTCTGTTTGGTCATTGAAATGACAATATTATTTTTTTTTCCCCAGAAGTAGATTTGGGGCCAAAAACTGAACAGCAACTAGAAAGCAGGAACCCAAAACGTGTCTGCAATTGTGCAGAGCTGTATTCCGTCCTGTCTCCTTTTCCCTCCCTCCCTCCCTCCCTATCTTCCTAACAGCAATTTGCCCCAAGACGTCCCTTTATCTGCGCAACTGGCATTCTGCTTTTCTATTTCACCAGTGTTGTGAAAACTGATATTGTAAGCACACAGGCAGTGTGTGGGTGAAGAGGTTCCTTCAAAGTGTTTAGAGAAGCAGACAATCTCTGAGGAAGCTAGATAATAAGCAGGGCAGGAGGTTTTCCTTGAAGGCGCCTAATTAAGAACAAAACAAATGTACCGGAGCATTCTTCTCGAGGCGCTGCACTCACCTTGGAAGATATTTTGTTGTTATACACCCAAAAGAGAAGCCTGGTGCTTGGGCTTGGTGTGTGGGCCACAGTGGGGGGTAGGCAGCGGCAAAGAAAGCTGGGGGGCTGTGACCCTGCTGTGGGTGGGAGGGCCGTCTAGGGAGAGAGACTCAGGAGCCTCTGGGACATGTGAAGACTCAGGACGCCCACGGAGGGACAAGCGATGGCGGGGGACCTGGCCACGCCACTCCAGGCCTGCAGGCTGAGCTTTTCTAACACAGTCAAGAGCATCCAGGAACGTTCAGACTTATTTCGCTTTGTATTTGTAAAGAAAATCACAGAGTTTCATGTGCTGATCACTCCACAAACAACAAATATCACCAACAGACGCAGGCTAGAGTGGTCCCCCTCTCATAAAATTAAGTGGATTTCAAAGACACCATTTGGTGACTTTGAGGAGTGGCAATGGCTGCCTTTTTCATTAAAGATTATTAAATTCTTAAGTTCATAATATTTTATATAGGGTGATTCTGGAATCTTGGGAAAAGATGCTCGTTAAGTCAACAAGCAACTCACGCTAATGTGGAATAGTCAGGGTTTGTGAAAGACCTCCTTCCATGGGGTTGCACTCAACCTCCCTGTTGTCTATCTGTCCATCCTTCCTGGCTCTTCCCCAGGAATACGGATAAACCCAGCACTTCTTCCCCACAGCCATTCACTTGCAGATGAAGAAACCTTCATTTTTTACTCTAAGTTATCTCATTTTGAGGCCAGTAGGATTTACCATTTCAAGTAAGCTACTATTAATAAATTCCTTGGTCAAACCATCAGTTGGTTTGTATGCTTACAAGTACGGCCTACAGAAAGAGAGGCCGAGAGAGGCCCGTTTCCTTAGGAAGCAATTAGAAGGCGCAATTCAGTGGCTTGGTTTTTGCCATGCTTAGAAATTAGAGAGCACATATGTGTGTATTTCAAATCTTCGCATGTAAGAAATACTTCATCCTGACAATTCACAAAAGGCTTGGAGGCACACTAATACACATACACAATCTCGCACAAAATGTGTAACTGTAATTAGACCTTTGTCTCCCCTGATATATTGCTTAACTTATGCTTAAGAACACTGTGGATAAAAGGGACATATAAACATTTCAATTCGATGATATTTTGAAGGTTGTAGACAGGACAATTAAAAAAATCAATTCGGAACAAGTACAGTTAAAACTATCTTTCTTCAGATGATATACAAATTTTCTGTACAGAATAGCCTAAGGAATACACTAAGGAATAAAAATGATTAGAATAAATAAAGTTCAAGGTTTCAGAATATAGGATCAGTATATAAAACTATGTTTCTACACACTAAAAATAAAAAAATTAAAACAACATTAAGAAATTACTTTCATTCTCAATAGCACCAAATGAATAAGATACTTTAGAGATTTCAAAAAAAACCCAGAAAATTAAACTCTGAAAACTAAAATTTATTTGTTAAAAAAGGAACATCTGAGTGAACAGAAAGATAGTCAGTGTTCACAAATAAGACTATTTAATTTAATATTGTCATGATTGTAATACTTCCTAAATTAATCTGTAGATTCAGTGCATCCCCTATTAAAACTCTATAATATAAATCTTATTTACATTATATTCCTAAAATTCAGTAAAACCAGAATAGCCACTAAATTTTGGAAAAGGAAAAAAGGTTGGAGTTTGTACACTTTACAATTTCAAAATGTATTAATAAGCTACAGTAATCAGGATGTTGTAATATCAGCCTATGGATAAATAACGAACATCAGTGTAATAAAACCAGAACTTGAGAAAATGTCGTATTTATGGTCAGTTGATTTTTTGACAAAAGTGCCAAGGAGAGAGGAGAAAATAACCTTTTTAAACAAATGGTGCTGGGAGAGCTCAATATCCAGATGCAACTGAATGAAGTTGGATGTCTGCTTCACACTATTACACACACACACACACACAAATTCAAAATGCATCAAAGACCTAGACATAAGAGTTAAAGTTTTAAAACCCTTAGGAAAAAAAAAATAGACATAAGTCATTGCGAGCTTGAAGTTTCACAATGGTGTCTTTAGATGTGAAACCAACAGTATAAGCAACAAATGGAAAAATAGATAAATTGTACTTCATTAAATTTAGCAACTTTTGTACTTCAATGATCACTACCAAGGAAATGACAAGAATATTCATAGAATGGGAGAAAATATTTGTACGTTATATATTGAGTGAGTGATTCATTTCTAGAATATAAAAACAACACTTAGAACCCAACAATTTTAATAGACAAAGAATTGACCTTTAAAGATAGTAATAGGTATTTCCCCAAAGATACACAAGTGGACGGTAAGCGCAGGAAAAGAGGCGGCCATTAGTCATCAGAGAAATGCAAATCAAAACATAATGGAATATCCCTGCTGACCGTTACAATGGTCGTGAAAGGGCAGGGAGGACGGCAGGAGAAATTTGGGAACAGGGCAAAACTGCTGCCCCTCGCTGCTCCTTTCCAGCCTGCACTGGACATCTTAATGAAACAGACAAGACAAGAAAATGAGACGAAATTGGGAAGAAAGAAATAAAACCGTGTCTGTTCACAGATGACCTGACAATTGAGATAGAAAATCTGAAAGAATTGATTAAAAAAAAAAAAAAAAAAAAAAAAAAAAAAAAAAAAAAAAAACCTCCCGAAACTAATAAGTGACTATGACAAAATTGGATGCTTCCAGAAACAGGTGCAAACTAAAATTAAAAATGCAATGTCATTCATATTAGCAATGACAAACAGAAATACTTAGGCATAAATCTTAAAAAATATGCACAAGATCAGTATGAGGAAAATCGTAAAAGTGATGTAATTACAGAATAACTAAATGAGAGACATTTCGTTTTGAAAAAGATGACTCAATATCATCAAGATTTCAGTTTTTCCCAATGTGATCTACAGATTCAATGTAATACCAAGAACATCCCGGCCAGATAGCTTGTGGATACTGACAAACTGATTCTAAAGTTATATGGTGAGGTTGAGAGAAAGAAGCCAACATGAGATTGTGCAAGACAAATGAATTTGAAAGAGTGACACTATCTGACTTCTAGCATTACTATCAGCCCCAGCAATCGAAATAGTGCGGTATGGCAAAAGATTGGACAGATGAGTGGAAGACAGTACAGAGCTCAAAAATAGACTCACAGAAATATCATCAACTGATGTTTTGTAAGTAAAGACAATGCAAAGGATAAAAGAGTCTTTTCAAAAAATGATGCTGGAAAACCTGGCTGCCCATATGCCAAAAAACAAACAAAATAAACAAACGATAACAATGAAATTGAAATCCAGAGACATATGTTTGACCCATCACAAAAATTAACTCAAGATGAAAAACAGAAAGTTTTTTTAAAAACCACAAAATTAAAATCTCCTGGAGTGAATGGATCAGAGAAAATCTAAATGATCCAGAGTCTGGCGATGACTTTTGGATACAACAACGTCATAACCCATGAAAAAAGAACCAATAAAAAGTTTGAAACTTTGTGTATGAAAGACACTGTCAAGAAAACCTTTAGAAAAGCCTTGACCTGGGAGAAAATATTTGTAAAGACATATGTGATAAAAGACAATTATCTAAAATATGCGGAAACTCTGAGGACTCAGCAGTAGGAAAACAGATAATCCATTCAAAGAATGGGTCACTCGCCTGAAAACAGACACCTGACCAAAGAAGACATAAAGATGGCAAATAGGCATTTCAACAGATGTTTTCCATGTCATGTATCATCAGAGAAATGTGAATTAAAAACCAATGACATTCACATTTATCAGCATAACCAAAATCCAGATCACTGGTGACATCAGATGCTGACCAGGTCCTGGAGCAGTGGGAACCCTGATTTCCAGTTGGTAGCACACCGCAGTCAGAAATGCCCTTATCTGCAAGTTTCAGGTACCTGAGGTCAACCAGGGTTGAAAAGTATGAAATGGAAAATTGCAGATATAAATAATTCATAATTTTTAATTGTGCTGTTCATAGAGAAAATAGTGCACAGATATCATGTGTTTAAATCTGTGCTGTAGCACAGTGACGTTTTCGTCCATGCCAACACTTCCTTCCCAGGACGTGAGCCATCCTTTTGTTCAGTGTCCCCAGTTACTCACTGAGTAGCCACCTCACCTGTTAGATGGGCTTCCCTGATGTCACAGTTCTTGTGTTCGTGAACTGCGTAGTAGCCTAAGACTAGCCCACAATAACTGTGCCGTGCCTCGAATTATTTCATCTCATCACACAGGCGTTGTGTCATCTCACGTCTAGATGAGAAGACAGGTGAAAACGGTGCACTAAGGTGTGTGTATATATATCTGAGAGAGACAGACAGATGTCACACAACTTTTATTATAGTATTTTGCTATAATTGTTCTATATTATTATTAGTGTTGTTACTTTCTTACTGTGCCTAACTTCTACATTAAATTTTATCGCAGGTATGTACATGTAGAAGAAAAAAAGGCACAGTGTGTAGGGCTCACTACTAGTCACCATGTCGGATAGCCTCTGGGAGGTCTGCAGTGTGTCTCTTAATGGTCAGGAGAGACTGCTGTATAGTCAGTTTTGAAAGCAGTTTGGCAGGTTCTTAAAAAAAAAAACAGTAAACACGAGACACTCATAATGTAGGATCCTACAGCTGGCCTCATTATTATTTTCCCAACAGAATTATGTCCAGACAAAATCTTGCATGTATTTATGACAGCTCTATGCATAACTGCCAAAACATAGAAGCCACCGAGAGATCCTTAAAGAGGTGAATGGTTAAGTAAGCTGTGGCGTCTTCGGGCCTCAAGTTCCTGCTCAGCATGAAAAAGAAATGAAGATTTAAGCCATGAAAAGACATGGTGATAAGCTAAATGCAGCTTAGTAAGTAGAAGATGTCAATCCAAAGGCTATATATGATTCTGGTTATATGACCTTCTGGAAAAGGGGAAACTACAGAGACAGAAAAAAACACCAGTGGCTACCAGGACGGATATATAGCAGCACAGAGGACATTCAGGAGAGTGGAACGCAAGTGATACAATAATGGTCGATACCTGTCATTACATGTCTGTCTAAACCCCAGAGAAACACCTAATGTAGACCATGAGGATAATGCTGTCACCTCAGACTCCTCTTGTATAGCAGAGTAATAGGGGACACTGCAAAAGAGAGTGTCTCACTCTGATGCTCTGCTCTGCCTGGAGATGGGGTCCCTCCATGTTGGACCTTCAGAAAAGTGAGCTGAGAAAACCTTCATTCTTTATAAAGTACTCAGTCTGTGTCATTCAATTATAGAAAGAAAACTGTCTAAGACATTGTATGATCCACCAATTCCACCCCTATGCATATACCCAAGAAAGATGAACACATATGTCCACATAAAAACTTGTAAAGAGATGTTCATAGAAGCATTATTCAAAATAGACAAAACATAAAAATAACCCAAATATTATCAACTGCTGAGTGGATGAATAAAAATACAGTATATCCGTAAGTGAAATATGTTTCAGCCATAAAAATGGTTAAAGTATGGATACATGATCCAACACAGATGAACCTTGGAAACACGTTGAATGAAAGAAGCCAGTCTTGAAAGGCTGAGTATTATGTAATTCCATTTATATAAAATCTCCAGAATGAGCAAATCTATCAGATAGAAAGTAGCTAATTGTTTGCCTAGGACTGAGAAAAGAAAATTAGGAAGCAATGGAAAGTAACTCCTGAAAGGTGAGGGTAATAGAAATGCCAAGGTTGATTGTGTGCATAATTGTAAACCCTGTGAATACGTTAAAAATGAGCGAAGTGTGTACTTTAAATAGGTGAATTGTGGGGCATATGAATTATATCTCAAAATTCTGTTATCTGCAAGGGGGAGGCGTGCTTCAGCCATGATGGAGGGTGCTCCTGAAAGAGATCCTCTCACAGCTTGGTAATGAATGTGTGAGTCTTACATGGTGTTTACCTTTAGGAGGTGCTTGGGGAAGATGGAAGGGCCTGGAAGGTGATGTGCATGCATCCTCAAAAAAGTCCTTTTAGTAGACACAGCAGTAGAGAGGACCGTATTTAATTTTCTTCCTCTCCCAAACTTTCTTTTCCTTTGTGGATTCAAAATGCTTTATACACTTTCATGTATTTCAGAATGCGGTGGGGTCTGCAATTTGCAAAGTCAGGTGGAGCTGTGGTAAATTGATTCCCATGCTGTGGATCACTCTGGTTTATCTTGAAGCCACGTGGCTATGGTCAACTGACTGTGTCATGGACTTCCTGCCACCGTCCCTCAGAGCAGACTGGGGGCTCTCCCGATTTGACATCCGCTCTGATGATACCCACCAAGCTAATGGCCAGCTTATTGTGATTTCTTCCCACCCTCCCATCCTGCATGTTAACCTGCATGTATCAGTTAATGGACTTTTCTGGGCAATTATGAGTGCTACTTGGTATAAAAGTAATACTAATGGGCAGGATTTCCTCCCAAAGTGGAGGAGACTCCACTTCTTGGTGAAGTGATAAAAAGTAACCCGCTAAGTAGGCAGCTGCTCCTTTGCCAACATAAATACAGTCTCCTTGCTGCTTCCTCAGGGCTCAGAATAAAAAGTCCAGTCTGGCACTTTAAAGAGGAAAGATCCCTGACTCGTTGCAGCTGTGGGAGAAGACACATGGGTAGTGGCTGGAGCCAGGGCTGCAGTGGCCACACGATCTCTGCTCTAATTGCAACCGTTCTTCTTTGGAACATGCTAATTTTGAAATTTTCCCAGGAATTATTTTGCTTAGTGTCAACAGTGTGTTCCAGTAGAGAGTGGCTAGTGTCCCTCTGGGGGCCAGTTGAGTCACAGGGCAGGTGCCTCTCAGCTTGGCTCATGACACTAAGTTGCCCACTTCATGAAGCCTTCTCCAGAAGCTACCTGACACCCTACTTTCTCTCTCTGCACATGTGGGGAACCTGCTCCAGGGCAAGCACTGGCAAGCATGGCGTCATGGTGGTGGAGGACCGGAGAGGCAGCCGAGCAACCTCCAAATCCACCAGCATCCCTCCAGTCAAGAGCAGCGGCAGTCTGTGACCCCCTTCCTAAGCTTGGAGGACAACGTGCCTGGCAAGGAGTGACGCTAAATGATTGTCCCTCCCGTTTCAGCACTTCGGGACTTGCCCTCCGCAGTGTCATTTTAGGTGGGTTTCCACCTCAGCTGACAGAACCACTAAGAGAAACACCAGACGGCAGGAATGTAGGTGATGCGGAGCGGGGTGCCGTGAAGAACACGCTACATCTCAGTTCTACTTTGTAGCACATTGTCTTTTTAAAAAGTACTTTTCCCACTTCTCAGTTTTGTTAGGAAGGTCGAATGGGGCGAGCCTTTTAACACACCTTCTAAGAGGAAAGGAACCAGATATCTGAGTTAAGAAAGCACAATCAACTTGGGGACAACAGTTAAGCCCTTGCCCAGGAGAAAGGGGGTTTGGAGAGCTGCCTCTGCCACATGCGTAGCCGTTAGTGCTCAGAGACGAGAGAGGTGCTAGGAGGTAATGAGCGGTTCTGCTGGAGGACAGTCGGGCAAGGATGGAGTCATGGGCCCAAGACCCATGCAGAGGCCGGAAATCAGCCAGAGGTCAAAGTCAGTCTTTTCTCCAGGAAATCTTTCCCTTGTTATTTACATAACAAATGTCAGCTATGAATTTCTCTTCTGTCAACCTCTAACAAGTGAGACCCTCTTTCAAGCTTGACCTGAAGCTTCCAGTTTTCACAACACATACCAAGCTCAGGAAGACTCCTCAGCCCTCAGATTTTAGGTATTCAGGTCATTAGGAAAATCCAAGCCTCAGACTCATTTATTCTGATTTGAGAGGTGATGTCTTCATCCTTTTAATATACAACTTAGATCTAAGTAGTTACGGTTTTTACTTATGTTATGCTGTACTGTAATAGGGTACTTAAGTACTTACAAGAAAAAGCAAAAGTTGATACAGATATGACTTTCTTAGGAAAAAAACGTGTGTGTGTGTGTGTGTGTGTGTGTGTGTGTGTTTAAGCTCGATCCAGTCTGTATCTCCCAAACTACTGTTCCCATGCTGGTAAAGTAAGTCACTTAGAGTCATAAAACCTTGTATCAGTCCAGCCTCTACAACTCCCCAGAGGTGTGACTTTGGGTAAGTTAACCTCTGAACCTCAATGTCCTCTCTTTTAAAATGCTGTATCCACCTTGGCCCATGATGAGAACGAAGTGAAAAGTCTGTCAGAGTGGTCTGTAGAACTCAGCTCCTCGGTACCCTCCTCTTATTCCTGTAGTACTGACGTCCCACCATCCCCACTCTGTCTTCAAACAGGAGATCGAACTGGCTCTCGCACTGGTGCCGAGGCCAGCTCAGGACAGAGAGGGTTCCCACCCCTCCAAGAAACAGAACGGAGCCTGGAAGGCCTCTGACACGCGACCTGGGGCACGTCCCTCTGGGTGGACCTCCTTGTCTGTGGAATGACGGGCTTGTACTGTATTGTACGTGAGGTCCAGCTCAGTGAAAAACTCCTATGATTCTATTTACAGGTACTTCATCATTTTGCCTCCCCAAATTGCCCCTTTATCACCCTTTTAAATATTATTTTATCATATTAATGCAGACATCAGTTAAATATTAAAAACTACAATGCTAAAAAATAAAATAAAAACTATAATGCTTTAAAAATCTCTTTTGCAATAAGTTTGTTGAACAGTAATGGGCTGTAGAAGAATGGCCTATAAACTGACAGACCAAAAATAAAGAACTCGCCATACTTACTCCTGAGGCCTTTGTAAACAATGTAAACTGCTTAACACTGATAATAACAATGACAAAATCAGCCACGGTCATTATTTAAGTGCCTACTTTGTGTGCATGTATAGTGTATTTGTATGTTGTGCCGGAAATATATTATTCCCATCATTTACACGAACTCTCTCATTTTTCTCAACTGTAAGTGATTTTTTCCCATTTAATAGATTAATAAATTGAGTCTTAGAAAGGTCAGGTTGCTCTGGGTCTTGTAGTTAGTAAGTGGTGGTGCTAGTTTGACTGTGAAATTCATGCTTTTTTCCCCAATTCATGTTATAACCTGCAACTCTAATATAAAGCAAAATATATTAATTGACACTCAAGAGTATTAAGCTATTTCCATAGAGGACACAGATATTAAATCTAAATTAAATTTCTTTGTTAGCTTATTGAGACTTTAATTTATATTTTTCTACCTCAATAGGAAAAGAAAAAAGGTCCTTAATGCTGCTATGAAAATACAGATTATAATTATAAAACTCATATATTTATTAATTCAACAAATATCACTTCAGAGCCTGCTATGTGTTGAATACCATCTATGCATAGAAAATCTGGCATGAATAATAGACAAAAATCTTTGTTCTTGTGGTGCTTTGTTTTTGGTATGCATTTGTGCAAAAACCAACCAACAGACAGACAAATAACTTTGTGGTCACTCTACTAAGATGATGAATGTCTCCCCTAGTTTGATTTTCTTTACTTGATTTTCCCATTTGTCTTAAAGTTTTAGTAAAAAATAAGTTCGAGCTCAAGATTGGTACAATTATTTATTAGATATTTAAGAGTCGTGGTCTCTTTTGTACCTACTAATAACACTCTATTAATCCATCTTCACCTAGATAACAAATTATCTTCAGAATTATTGTGTAGGGTTTATTTTAAATCTGATATCAAGACTAAGGTCTAAACCTGGTTAAATTTCCTACTGTCAGTGGAACTGTTAAATGAGTATCTTTGAGTCAGATTTGCTTAGAAAAAAATCTCTTAATTTCTTCTTTCCCTGTCACCCCCGCACCGGTAATCTCATACGATACATAAGAACTGGATTTTCCCTTTCAGTTTCTGTGGCCATTGAAATGGCTCTTCAATATCTCTGAACGTGTCAGTCTTGGTTGAATTCAGAAATACATATGACATCTTCCCCTTGCTGCTTTAACAGACCTTTAAAATTAGTCAACTTTGAGAGATCTGCTTTGGTTTCCTGAGTTCTTTGGAGATAAATCAAAAAGCTTCTTTATCAAATGTTGAAGTCCAGGCTTCTCGTCCTCTCACCTACATCATCCCCAGTTCTATCATTTTTCATGACACTCTGGTCACGACACTGCGGTGTGCAGTTGTCAGTCCCCGCCCGTGGTACGGGCTTCTCTTAGTCGAGCTGCAGGCAACTACAAAGAAGACTGATGTCTTAAAATGAAATGTTAGAAGCCTCCTCCTTGGGAAGAAAACATTAATTACATTTTTGAAGGAGTTATAATTGGATTTTACTTCTCCCTTTTCTGATGGTTATTTAAACTATGGCGTTAACACACTCCCAACATCTTTTATTCAGTCAGTTTGAGAAAAGGAAGAAAGATTTATTTGTAATTATCACAAATAAACACAGTTCCTGGGAAGTAAACACAAAGGAACAGAACCTGGCTTGGATCCCACCTCGTTAAAGATGCAAATTAGGAACAAGGCATTGGAATGGGAGGTTTCACTAATCCTTCTCAACAATGTAAATCATTAAATTAGTCCTGGGTTCAATGGCATCTGCGGTGTGTAACTTCAGATTTAATACAAAGAATCCCCAAAGGAACAGTAACTTCCTTCGGGCCTTCAACATTGTTCTAGCTGGTATTTATTTTGAGTCATGTCGCAGAAGCATGTGCAGTTCTGCCTATTCCTGCCTGCTGTCATTTTATCGGCTACCTATCCTATCTGCTGTCCACCCCTTGCTTCCGGTCCATCTGTGGTCTGTCTCCAAACCTGCTGGTGTATTTCCGGTTGATCAGCACCGGGCTGTCCTTCGGGTGTTGGCCCCAGGCTCTCTGAGGCACATGTGTGCCGATCATCTATTCTAACTCAGACTGTACAACTCGCCTTCGAGGGGCCTGACAATTCCAAATCCAACGAGACTGAAAATGACGACAGAAACCTCAAGGCCTTGGCTTGGGAAATGGAGTTTTAACAATTATCGTCCAGGTTTCCTCAGTCAAAGGAAGTTGAATCAATGCAGGGCTGATTTGTCCTCACTAAAAGAACTACCAAGAGAGACGGGTGACCCACCGCAGCATAAGGAAACGGACTTCACACGATGTAGCAAACTACGGGCTCTGGTGGATTTCGTGGAACAAATACTTTTCTACTCCTCAAACCCTTCTTCCAAATGAGAAGGCACTCCAAAACATCAAACTTTTTATTTACGGTTTCATTTTATCAGCAGTACATGCTATTCCCTGGAACCAAGGCACGGACTGCTTCTTACCACTCGGTTTCCTCTGCTACTCAAAGGACTTCCGTAAGAGCAGCCCAATCGCCACCCTCCGGGACTCTGAGCAGCTTTTTCAGCTGCCCATTAAATCTGTTTCCAGGGCTGCTGAAACATCATGTCTTTTTTGCTGTATGCCTCATTCTGTCATATTGAAGGTTAGGGTACCCTATTCTGGACACATCACCCACAGTTACACCACTAGTGTTTTCTGCTCATCCAAACCCACATTCAGAGGGAAACCTTCCTCCTTGAAGGATATGAAAGTGAAAACTTTGAAAACCAGACCCAGCTTGCAAATTTCCTAACTGCTGTGCTAGAAAATACACACCTATCTTGGATATCAGGGCCATCTGTGTGCTACTCAACTACCCCCAGATGTTTCTGGCTAGCTGACATTTATATTTTGGTTGTATCAGTCACATGAATATTATAAGGTCACTGGGCAGAGACTGTAACAAATGCTGTTTTAAGTAAGAGTTACCATAAATGTAGGCACTTGACAAACACCAAATAATAGTAGGAAGAATGAGAATTCCCTTAGGCAATTATTTTACTGCCTCATATATATATCAGTGTTAAGGATTTTTACTCCCTAGTAGGAGAGCAAATTTTCCTTGATTTAGCTTTACTCTGCTAAGGGTAGTTTTACCATATGTAATGTAATGTTGATTTGAGTGTTCCGTTCAAGGCTTGGATTTCTACTGCTCAATCTGGGCAGTTCCACAAGCCACTCTGCCCTGAGCTCCATGTGGGGATATATTTTATTCATCTGGGTAGCAACAAGTGCCATGGCACTGATTTGGTACTTGAAATCCCCGACGTAAATCCTATGTTCTTCTGCAAAACTTAACACACAGACTTTCCTTAACATAAAAAACTAATTTCTTTTATTTCTTTATTTTCTATTCTTTTCTTTTTAATCCCTCAAATACTCTGGGAATTAAAACAGAACTCATATTTAAATCAGCTCCTCCCATCTTAATCTCACCATTTTATGTCACATCACAGTGTTTTCCATCTGAAAGCAACTCTCCTCTTTGTCACAAAATCAACTTCCAAATTGAAGTACCAAGTATCAAGTATTTAGAAAGTGATTTGGTTCTTGTAATATCTCCAGTCTAATTTGCATCGAGTCACTTTACTTTCTTGTGCATGCAACAGAAAAGCACAGGGCTAGACTTTTTTAAAGTTAAATGTTTGGTATAAAACAGATATTCCACTAATTTGCTTTGCAAATTGAGTTCTCTGTGATTTACTGCATAATGCACTCTAAGAGACTTAAAAAATCTAAGGGTAACTTGCTGTGCTATTTACACAGTCACTCGCCCACCCTGGTTTTCACTTTTCCTGTCTGGGGAAAATCAGCTCTACCACCTATTTCTTTTGTAGAAAGAACATTTATGCAGATAACTAAAAAATAGATGGAAATACTGCCCTTTTGGAAATACATTATATATAATAATATTATTCTTGTTTGTATGCTTGGGAATTCTATTGTGTTCAGGAATTTTTCATGATTATGGCCAAAAATTTAAAAATAAACTTTTGGGTAGTCAAAGACACATCATAAACTTTTTTTTTTTTTCACAAAGAAAAAATGCTGAATCAGATGAGCACACTTTTCCTCTCTTATCCTCTCTGACCTTGTAGTAAGTAGCAAAGAGGAGAGAAACAGCAACACTGAACAAGAACCAGTAATCTACTCTGGACTTGCTACCGACATGGGAACTTGAGTATAACAACCTTGGGAAACTAAAAAGCTTTTGGAAGCCTCAGTAATCCAATCTGAAACACAGGCTGTTGGATGAAATGATGGCCCACACCTTCCCAACTAGGTGCCATAATTTAGAATTTGTCTTTTTAACTTACTTCAAGAAGCAGTGGTGTATCCCATGGACCCAGAGACAATGAAGGAATTGCTGTTTTTATGGAATTTGTACTAGGTAAGCTCACACTAAGTACAGCCAACATGAATTTTCAGCCAAAGGGCATGATCTAACGAATTCAAAATGTAAAAACACTTCCTTCTTGTATATGTGAGAAATAAAGCACTAGTAAAGTGTGTTGACTGTGGAGCTGCCCTGTGGATTATGTGCTCCATACAACAAATGCTGAGCTGCTGTTCCAGTCTATAAAGCAGGCCTCCTTAATTATTTTTAACACATTTCTCAGTTTATTTTTGGAATATACAAAGAAAACACTCAATAATGTCATTTAAATTGTGAAGGGCAATTTGACTATTACGTTGGGATTTTCACTGGATTATGTGGCGAGGTCGCTGCACTTGGAGAGAGCGCCTCTCTCTCTTCTCATCGATGTGGAATGACAAATTCATGAAGAGCAAAGATTGCTCAGATGACTGACAGTCCAAATTCTGCAGTTAACAGAATGGTTTTGTTCTGAGGAGTAGAGCAAAGACTTTCTGTATGCTGAAAAAATTTGTGATTCTGAGAGTCAAACCCTTCCCCTTTCCAGTGAGGGCTACTGGAAGAGAAAACTGTCAGCAACCTTCTCTGTTGGTTCCAAACGAGGCTTCATGTCAGGGACAGCTCGGAAGAAAATTTACCTAGCTGTATTTTTGACTGAATTGGTTCGATTTCATAAAATGCTATTTAACATCTCTGGAGGGCAGACTGAGGTGTCAGAGGCACTGGGAGCTGTGTGGCACATGATTCAAGACCATAGTCTGCCGGGACAGAACGGCTGCCCCCACTCAGCCCTGTCACTTAGGTCTTACTTGCTCCGGCAGAGAAGAGGTCCGCCCTCTGCCAGGCGCTGAACCTGCAGAAGAATCTTCGTCTCCCAAGATAAGCTTTCCGAAATGTATCAACAGAATGGGTCAGATTCGTTTTGCTACACTAAATATATAGTCTAATTTTTTATAAAGAAGTTAGCAGGGGATTAAAATTTGCCTAATACCTTAAGTAAGCATGTGTAGGGGAAAATTATGAGTGTGCTCATTCATACCCGAGGCTTACAGAAAATGACTTTTCTTGTAACACAAGCAGCATTCAAAGCAAGTTCCAAGGACCTGCTATAGAAGTGCACTGCATCACACGTGACCAAGACTAAGAATATTAATCAAAATGTAGTTTTCGATTTCACTCATGCCAGGTTCTCCAGCTTCATCGTGCACTGGAAGCATCTGGAGGGCCTGTAATAACAAGATTCCCGAGCCCTGCCTCTGGAGTTGCTGGACCAGGCTGACTGGAGAAAGGCCAGAGACTTGCATCTCCAACAGGTTTCTGTGTCATGCTGATGTTGAGGGCCACACGTTTCAGTGATGTACTGCAACCACCGAGTGCCTTTAAGATGCTATAGGAGAGGGTTAAAGAAAGCTCAGAGGACTCCTGAGACAAAGGGACTGGTTTATTGCTTCTTCCCTGCCTACCAGCGGATGAGCCAGACAAAGGCAAATGGAGTGATTAACGTGTCTTTTATTTCCTTCTCTGGGTTACACACTAATCCATTTGATCGCTGATAAAGATATCATGTGTGCCTGGCATGGTCAAGTGTACATGTCCTCATGCGTGTGGTGTATGTGTGCCAGGCACTGTGCTGGATTCCAGGTAACAGCATGGATGAAAAGAGTACAAGGATAGAGCACAGGGGCGAATACAGCTAGGCCTCACCTTTAGCTTTTTAAGTAGGATTGTTTTTGTCTTCTTCCTCTTTATTAGTACCCATTTATAGTACATAACATTTACATTCCTTGTGTGGAATTGGTGCATGTACATGGCTCATCATAATTCCTTTTCACATTGCCATCTCTCTCTCCTCTCCCTCCATCTCTGGGTCCCCTTCCTATTTGAGAAAGATCTACCTCCCTACTTCCTCTTATCTGTCTTTCATTTTACTCTTTATTTATCCTTTGGGTTTCTCACATAAGAGAAACCATGCAATATTTAAGCGTGTGTGTCTGGTTTATTTCACTCAACATTATGATCTCAAGACACATTCATTTTCCTACAAATGACTCAAGTTTATCTTTATGGCAGAGTCGTACTCCATTACATTTTCTTTACTTCAGCAACACTGTAACAGTTTAAAAGGAAACATTGTAATAAATTATGAGACCTCTATATGAAACGTGTATTTGTATAAAGATGACATGAAAAATAGTCATTATAGAACTTTTCAGTTTGATTAATTCTCCCGTACGAGTACTAATAAGACGAAATGTCAACATAGGCCTCGCCATGTGGAGGATAATGTTCTACACACATTACCATTTTTAGCCCCACGACAGTCCTAGCAGGCGGATACCTTCATAATCACCACTGACATTTAGGGAAACTGAGGCACAGATCATACATTCTTTACTGTAAAGATAATTTTATGTTTCCTACCTGTATACTTGCGAAAATATTTGAATATGTGAACTGTGAAAGAATGAACGAACCAGGATGAGTTTCATCCACTGTTGCTCCCTCCTGATCGCCCCACCAGGATCCAGCCACATTTGGCGGTGAGCTCCAGGGACTCTCCTGGTTAGAGTCCCCGCGGAAAATAATGGCCCTCTCATTTCCACAGCGCGGTCCCAGACCTCACCCACCGCTGTGACTCAGTCTGTGTTGTTTCTCTCGGAAACCGCCTCCCGTTGGCCCCAGTAGGATGGCCTCTAAAGTCTGGCAGAGCTGAGAGCACGTGCATTTTTACAAGGCAGGATAACAGCTATCGAGTGTTGGCGACAAATCTGGGGCTGGCTGGGCCATCAGTGATAGCACCTGGTGTGTTCCTAGAGGGACTTTCAAGCATTTCGTGTCAACAACCCACATATAGCCACATACGTATCTATCTATGTGTAGTCATCCTGCCAGCAAATCGGACGTCATTAAGTGGAAAATAAAAGGTCCACATCTGTCCAGTGTCAATACCAAGTCTGGTAACCATCTGACTATTTTCATAATTTAAATGTCCATTTACTTAGCATGAGGAAGAAACAATACTTTAAACCAAGGCTCTTCTTTCTTGAAAAATCTATTTTTGTGCTTGAGCCCAGCTCATGGTGCTATTTTACAGAGTGGACTGAGGAATCCGAGCTCCAAGTTGATGGTATTGACAGATTTGACGTTGTTGATTAAGGGACACGAGATGGCAAAATACCCTCCCGGTTGCAACCTAGTGTCTGCAGAATCATAAACTTGCAGAACATGTGCTTCAATCAGCTGGCTGTGTAAGAATTCAATCAGCATTAATCTAACACAATGCAGCACCTGCTCCCCAACTGATTTCTAGTGTTCTTCAATCAAAAGCAGAAGAAGAAAAGCAGCATTTATTGCAAGCAATGTCAGCAGACCTGAAAATTCAAGGACCCGAAGAGCAACAGGAAGATGAGGTTTACCTTCTGCTCCTCTTCCTCTCCTGGGGGATGCTGTGGCAAGGAGAGCTGTTGCTCAGGAAAACAGTAGGAGAGGGCCGGCTATGTCCAGTACTGAGTTTACTCTGTATGAAATGAGCTTTGTAATTAGGTGCTGGTAATTAACACGCATTGCCATGCAGCTCGTGCGTCTATAAGATCAGGCATCCTGTGGGGTTTGGCACAACATCGAACAGGGAAGACAGATGACACCAGGCTGCATCCAAGAGTCTGAAATATGTCGCTCTCTATTCAGCTGGTCATTTCGGCGGAAAATTAATAAATCAATCATTTGGTAGAAAATTAATAAATTACCCAAAGCATGTACTTCTTAGAGGAAAG
This sequence comes from Hystrix cristata, assembly GCA_004026905.1. Taxonomy (NCBI): domain Eukaryota; kingdom Metazoa; phylum Chordata; class Mammalia; order Rodentia; family Hystricidae; genus Hystrix; species Hystrix cristata. The sequence goes on from PVJO010011713.1 coordinate 37,209, forward strand.
AATCCACAAACACGCCATCCTTCCTCAGTATTAAGCTTCCAGGGGCAGGACACGTAAGTATCACTCACACCATTTTCCCGGGTGGCTGGATGGAGCCTGGCTCACAAGAGGTGCTTCGGGAATGTTTACTGAATGAATAATTAAACAAAGCATCCTCATTAACATTTCTGCATAAATATGTCTCCTGACACTCGAGTACATGCCAAAATAAATAAACACAATGCCCACTCACCACTGTGCTGACGCTGACCACAAAACTGTTGTTTCCACTGACTTTAAAGGTCCCCCCCAAATGGAAATAATATAATTTCCCTAAAGCAGGCACCTGTTAAGAATGAAAATCATGCTTTGTAATTCCAACTCCTCACTTGATTGTACAATGCTCAGTATTTGACTTAAGATACAAAATCTGTGACTTACAAGTAATGGAGAATTTGGTATCACTGGAGAATACGTCCTGCGCTCTGGCTCTTTGCCCAGAAGGATTATTTTATAGCAGGTTGAATTCTCTGCTAATTATCTTCAAAACAGCTGGACTACTGGATAAACTCTATCTTAATGCACAGTACAAGAGCAAATAAGGATAATTAAACTTTGATTTCAGACGAGACTGACAAACAGAGTAAGTGGGGAGACTGTTAAGAGACAGAAAGCAGAGAGAGGTAGCAGAGGGGCTATCTCAGAAAATCTCCCATCAACACCAAAAAGTATAACTTATTGTTAATATGTTACAGCTAATTTTTTTTTTTTTTTTTTTTTTTGGTGCTGGGGATCGAACTCGGGTCCTTCTACTTACAAGGCAAGTACTTTAACCACTGAGCTAAATCCCCAGCCTGTTACAGCTAATTTTGATACATTTCTACCTCAGCTTGATTATTTAGTTTGCTTTGGGGAACACCTAATCAATTCCAGTGGGGCTCTAAATGATTTAAAACAAATTATCAAAAACAGCTACTTGATTTCATCAGAAACATGCAGCAAACAGAATTAGCACTTAAACATCCTGTGGGCAAAAGCATTAATATCTTTCAAATGAAAAATACATACAAAAAGAAATTTCGGCTGAAGGACGCTGAAGCCACCCTTCTTGGGAAGTGCTATGAAGCATTCTTGCCAAATGAGAAATCTGTAAATTAGCTAGGTAAGCAATCAGCTCCAGATTATAATTGCCAATTTGAGAAAATTTCACCAACAATTAAGCAAAATCAAATAACCTATCTGAGGAAGTGGAGTGGTGACAGGCCACCACCTTCCCCTTCTTGTTAAGGTTCACTGTAATTTGTTTTTATTTTCCTTTAGAAATTGAAATTCCTTTCTGTTTTATTGGGCTAGGAATAATCAGAACCACCATGAAGAGAGCCAGACACATTGGAACAGGAGTCTTGGAGTGATCTGGTTTCAGATTGAAAATAAGGTTTATATAAGTCTGGCTGGAAATTGTTGTGACCCAGAAATAAGAATCTTAAACTCAAACTACAAGAAAGTACACAATTCATTATTCCAGTTTATCATACGAGACTCGTTCCAGAAATTAGAATACAAAATAAACTCCCCACAGGATGGCTGACAGAGGCCCAGAGTTGATTTTCTTCCTAGAACTTCCCACAGTTCTGCCATATTAAGCTATGAAGCTCAGTAAGTTCTTCCAAGTGTCGGAACTCAACTTTCTCCCCCTAAAGATTGAGGTTGCTCCCACGTCTGAAAACCCATGTCCCTTTTTATAAACCCCAAATGAGAGCTTCCTATGTTCCAGACATTGTGCAAAGTAAAGAAGATGCAAAAACCAAGCTACAATCTATGTGCTAAGTACTGTTAATCTCTCACTCATATATGTGTTCTCCTTCTTTCTAATTGAAAGGACTCCAATGCTGTTTTAGGCAGTGATGTGCCTCAAGGAAACATGCATCTTCTGCGATTTTCTTCCAGCTAAAGGCGACCATGTGACTGAATTCTTTCTACCAACAAGTAGGTAGAAGCCAGATATTTGGCAGAGTCACTGTCCCTACAAATGGTACCATTCTGCACTTCCTACCTTAGTCTGGTTCTGGTCCACTGTGATAAAACGCAGCTGGATTTGGAGCAGGCAACTTGGGACAATGAAGTGATGAGCACAGAAATAAAACCTGTAGGTTACAGGTGGCACAAGGAAAGGAAAGGTCACGCTTGCCACGTTAATGGCATGAATAAGGCTCTGCCTGACTCCACAGTGTGTATCTTCAGACATCATTGTTGAGAAAGCTCAGCTCCTATTTGGTTCTGCCACAGTGTTGGGTTTTGTCACTTGCAGCCAGGCAGACCTCAATTGACACCGCATTTCCACGCCTTGGGGTAGGCAGTTAAGGGATTATGGGGATGGGCACACGTTATCATAAAGTGTGGTGATGGTTATGAAAGATACGCAGGAAGAGAGAGATGATGAGAGCGAAGATATAATGTACTCAAGGTGAAGAATATGGGAAAATATGGAGACATGGGAGGCAAGAGTAGAGTTAATGGGAACATCCAGTCTGAAGTGAACAATGGCTAGGGACAATGGGGCTTAGCACAAGATCCTGGGTAGCATATTAAGCAGTGTGCTTTTATTTTGAAGGAGAGACAGTGAGGGTTGTCATGGGGACATTGGATGGCTTCATTAGTTTAAAATAAGCTTTACTGCCGCATGGAGAATGCACTTGGTAGGTCTGACAGCACAGTGTATTTATTTAAAAGCACACAGGACAAGCCAAGAGATACTGAGTTAAGAGACCTCATTAAGCACACATATTGGTCATTTCTACTTTCTGATACCCACTAAAATGATACTAAAAGGGAAAAGGCAGAGCCACAAAACATCAGGAGCACAGGAGAAGGACGATCAGCAGACCAAGACGTTCAATAAAACCCTGCAAGTATGGGAAAGAACAATGAGCAAGAGGAGAAGAAGCCACACCTCAAAACAATGCTCTAGCAAACAAGCAAGCTTGTCAGACAGAATTCAGAGCAACCTGGAATTGAAGGTGGAGATATGAAGAGCAGGAATCAGAAGAAGAACTGAAAAAAAAAAAAAAAAGGAGTTCAAACCACAAACCAATTGCTCTCAAGGCTTTCCTTTGTTCCTTTGTATGTAACCACAAGGCAACCTGGTATTAACTCAGGCAAATGCACCAAATGACACCTGTTTTAAAAAAATTAAACACACTGCCAGACAGTCAGGAATACTGAACCCAAAAATCTGTCCTACATCTTTAGTAACAAATGCACAGCCTTCTGGTAAATATGCTTAGTCACATTCAGTACCTGGAAGCTTTGGATTTCATTCGAGAAACTCAAGGGGAAAAAAGACAAACATTTATAACAACAGAGAAGACGCATCATAGTTGTTGCAAAATTTCAATCCATTTCCTCACTAAGTTTATATGACAATTACAAAAAGAAAGCTAGTAATCATTTTTCATTTATTTATTTCAAAGGCCAACATAACGAAGAGAATTGGTCTTAGAAGAAAAGGGGAACAGGAGAGAAAGTATTTCTTCTCAACATCTCCGGTTTTCTCAGAGATTTAAGATGATATGCTACTAATGAAATAAAGAAAAAGATACTATGAAGAAGTGATATTTTGTGAAAAACAATAAGCCTGTGGAGCTAGAAATACTATCAACGTATTAAAATAAAATTAAAGGAATATGTTGGGCAAGTGGTACAAATTCCGAGTTATTCAAGGTAAAATAGAAGGAATATTTAGAACCATAAGAAAAGAACCATAAGAAAAATGGGTAATATAATTGAAGAAGCAATATATGGAAGTGGTTAATTATCAAAACAAGTTGCCTAAATTAGAATACTACCCGTCACTCAATAACTTACCCTCATCTCATGTGGTTGACTTTTCTTAACTTCAGCACTAGGACAATATTAGTACTACTTCTTAGGGTTGTCATAATGTTAAATGAGTTAATATAAATGGTTTCGTTAGAGCAGTTTTTATCAAATAGTAAATACTCCAAGACACACAAACACACACACACACGCGCAGAGAGAAAGAGAGGGGAAAACTCAAGATTTCCAACTTGACCCACAGAAGTTACAGAATTAGAATGGAGAAGGTAGAATAAATTATTGAAGATGTAATAGAAGAAAATATTTCCAAAAAATCTTCTCTGCAGAGTACCAAGCAAGACGAAAGGAAAATGACTCATATATAGATGTCTCACTGCAAATCTTGCTCAATCACCAGAGTTGATACTGATAATGGTTAGTGTGTGTGTGTGTGTGTGTGTGTGTGTGTGTGTGTGTGTTTTAATTTATGAATTCTGGACTAAAGAAGGTCAGTGTGGCACAACTAATTTAAAATCATCTCTCCCAGTTTTACTGAGGTATAAATTAAAATTTTATTACTCAAAATATACAGCATGATGTGTTTATTATGTATATATTGTGACACGATTACCACAATCAACTAACATATCCATCAACTTAATAAGAACATATGAGATCTACTCTTTTCTTAAATTTAATTTTATTGATACACTTTTGATATCAATGATATATAATGATCACATTCAGCATAGGGAATTTGTATCTGTATAATAATACATCTTGATCTTTCTTTTTTTCCCCATTCCCATCCCCTCCCTTCAACCCTTCTTATTTTCAATTATGGAATATAATATTCCTTAACATTATATTCACAGTGTTATACATAAGATTCCAAGAATTTGCTTTTTCTGCATTACTGAAACTTTGTACCATTTGACCAATATATCCCATTTTCCAACCCCACCCCAATGGTGGTCCTTAGCACCCATCATTCTACTCTCTGCTCCTTAAATTTGAAGGTTTCAGATTCTACATTAAACTGAAATCATGCAGTTTTCTCTGTTTCTGAGGTTGATTTATTTCACTTAAAATTATGTCCTCCATATTGTTACAAATGACATTCTCATCGTTTAAGGCAGAATAATATTCCTTTTTTTTTTTTTTTTGTCCATTCTTCCATCAGTAAGCCTTTGGTTGATTCTCTATCTTGGTTACACACAATAAGGAATAATGGATGCTGGAGTACACATACCTCTTCAAGATATGAATCCATTTTCTTTTAATATATTCCAGAAGTGAGAATGCTGAATCATATGGTAGTTCTTTTAATTTTTGAGGAAACTCTATACTATTTTCTGTAATACCTGTATTAATTTACATTGAATAGGATTCTCCTCTCCACCTCTTCATCAATACTGATCGTTTATCTTTCTGATACTAGTCTTTCCAAAAGAGGTGAGACAGTATCTCATTATTGTTTTGATCTGCATTTCTCTAATAATTAGTGGCAGTAATCTTTTGAAAATATACCTGTTGGTCATTTGTATGTCTTATTTTGATAAATATTTATTCAGTCCTTCATTCACTGTTTTAAAAGGTCATATATTTTCTTATTAAGTATTTTGTGTTTTGTATATATTTTGGATATTAACACCTCATCAGATATATGATATGGAGTTACTTTCCCCAGTTCTTTAGGTTGTCCTTCACTCTTGATTGTTTTCATGGCTGTATAAAAACCTTTTCATTTCATTCATTTCAAATTTATTTTTACTCTTGTTGCCTATACTTTGTGGGTAACATCCAAAAATAATTGTCTGTACAGCTATTTCACTATGTTTTCCGCTTCTTATATTACAGTTTCAGGTCTTACGTTTCAGGTCATTTGAGTTGATAATTGTATACGGTTGAAATAAATGTCCAGGTGTGTTCTTTTGCATGTGAACACTCAATTTCCTCAATACCATTTATTGAAGCAGTTATTCTTTTCCTACCGTGTGTTCTTGGCTTTCTCTTAGATCAATTGGCCATAACTGTGTGGATTTATTCCTGAGGATTCTATTCTCTACATTTGCCTGTTTGTTTTTATGATGCTACTGTAACTCTTTGTTAGAGCTTTGCTGGTATGTTTGGAAATCAGGCAGTGGAATACCTTCAGCTTCACTCTTCTTGCTCAAGAATCCTGTAGCTAACCAAGGTCTTTTGTGGGTCCACATGAATCTTAGGATTGTTTCCTATGTTTCTGTGAAAAAATGAAATTTAGATTTTATAGACCTAATATTGAAACTGCAGTTTCCTTTTAGAGGCATGGACTCTTTAACAATATTAATTCTTCTGATTCAAAAACATGGGCTATCTTTCCATTTATTTTTCTTTCATCAATGTTTTATACTTCTCGCTGTACAAATTTTTCACCGTCTGGGTTAAATTCAACCCTAAGTTTTTAAATACTATTCTAAATGGGTATGTTGATATTTTATCCTACAAATTTATGGGTTTTGATGATTAGTTCTAACAGTTTTTTGTTAGAATCTTCAAAGTTTTCTATATTTGAGATCATAACATCTGCAAACAGATATTTGACTTCTCTCATTCCAATTCACAAGCTTTTAATTTATTTTTCTTGCCTGATTGCTCTGGCTAGGATGCTGACTACTGTATTAGTTATAAGAGCTAAGATTGTATACTTTTTCTTGTTTCTGAACATAGAAGAAAATTTTCCATTTGTCTTTGATGAATATGATATTGTCTGTGGATTTGTCATACGTGGTTTGAGTCTCCTTTGATCATGGTGTGATCCTAGTAACATTCTCTGTTGAATTCAGTTAGATAATATTTTAGTGAGGATTTAGACATTAACATTGTGCAGGGTTACTGCCCTGTATTTTTTTTTTCCTGTAGTATTCTTCTCTGGTTCTGGTTAGAGGCAATGCTTGCTCATAAAATGAATTTGACAATGTTCCCCCCTCTTTGCCCTTTTTGACTGACTTTGGAAGAACTGTCATTCCTCAAATATCCAGTAGAATTCACCAATGAAGCCATCTGGTCCCAGAATATTCTTTGTTGAGATTTATTTGGTTATTAATCCAATCTCTACTCATTTTTGGTCTGTTTGAATTTCTCTTTCTTCAAGAGTCTGTCTTGGTAGATTGTACGACTTAGCTGAGTTTTCCAGGTTGTTCAATCAATTGGCAAGTTCATAGTAGTCATGTGGTCTTTTGAATTTCTATAGTATAAATTGTATTGTTTTCTTTTTCATTTACATCATTTTTCAGATTTGATTTTCACTGTTCTCTTTTTTTTCCTACTGGCTAAAGATCTGTCAATGTTTTAATCTATAAACAATGACACTTTAAAAACAAGTGCTATTTTAATAATATTAATAATAAGGTATTAATAGTAGCAATACTCTATTTTCTATTGTATTTATTTAATTTACTTCTTTGATCTTTATATTTACTTTCTTTTACTAAATTTACATTTGGTCTGTCTTTTCTAGCTGAAGTATTAAGTTAGGCTGTTTATTTGAGGTACTGTTAACTTTCTTCTAATATTGGTGATTATTGTTATAACCTTCCCTCTTAAAAATACTTTTGCTTTATCCAGTATGTTTGTGTATATTGTGGTTCCATTATTCCTTCAGAATTTTTCAAAATTTCCTTTTTATTTTTTTGACTCACTTTTATTCAGTAATGCCCTATTAAATTGTCAAATATTTGTGAATTTTCTAATTTTTTCCTGTTAATATTGCTAGTTACACGTCATTTTCATAAAGAAGAGTTGATACGATTTTAATCTTCTTAAATTTTTGGAGTTGTTTCATGACCTCACATTATCAATCCTGGTGAAGTTTCCAAGTGTGCTGAAAAATAAGCATTCTGTTACTGTTGAATGGAATGTTCTGCACCTGTACGTTAGGTCCATTTGTTCTGTGGTACTCTGAAAGCCTGCTGTTCCCATGTGAAATTCTGTCTGGATGAACAATTATGGTTGAAAATGGACACTGGAGGTCTCCACTGTTATTGTAGTGCTGTCTATTTCTTGCAAGCTGTGCTAAGATTTGTTTTATATACTTAGGTCCTGCAATGTTGGGTACATATGTATTTGCAGTTGTTATTCTGATGAATCCACTACTTTAACATTATGTGATAATCTTTGTTGTTTTGTAACAGCCTTTTACTTAAAGTCTGTTTTGTCTGACAAAGTCCTGGCCAACCTTGATTTCTTTTGGAAGTAAAATATCTTACATGGTGGAATATATTTTCCCATGTCATCACTTCATACTATGTATTTTCTTAAATCTAGTGTGAGCCTTTGAATGCAGCATATAGTTAGTTCATTGTCTTTTGACTGGAGATATAATCACTTTATATTTAAACTAATCATTGATAGTGAATTATTTCATATTGTTATTTTGTGAGTTGTTCTCTATTTTACTGTTCCTCTTTTCATTTATTTCTCTTGACATTTTCCATTGTGATTTGATGTGTGTGTGTGTGTGTGTGTGTGTGTGTGTGTGTGTGGCAATGTACTATTTATTATTCCTTTTACTTTATCTTTTGAATACTGCAGGGTTTTATTTCTACTGCAGGGTTTTATTTCCTTATGATTACCATGGGACTTGTACAAAGCATCTTGTAGTTATAACAGTGTATTTTAAGCTGAAAACAATTTAGTATCAATCACAAGAATAAACTCTACCTCCTCCTACACATTTTATGTTGTCGAGATTATAATTTACATGTTTCATACTATTTATACTTTAAAACCTATCACAGCTATATTTTTAATATTAAAACTGTTTGTACTAGAGTTAAACATCATGTACATATCTCTATGACATTATTGCAGCATATAGTTTTACACTTTCATATATATATTCATATTCTTACATTTTTAATTTGAAGAACTCCCTTTAGCACATCTTATAAGGCAGGTCTACTGGCAATAACTCCCTAGTCTTTTGTATCTCTGAGAAAGTCTTTATCTTGTCTTTATTTCAAAAGGATAGATTTGCTGGATATAGTATTCTTGTATGTCGTTTTCTTTTTTGTAGCACTTTGAATATGTCATCCCACTGTCTCCTGGTCTGCAAGGTTCCTATTTAGAAATATGCTGATAATCCTATTGGAGGAGTCCTCTCTATGAGACCACTTGCTTTTCTCTTGTTACTTTCAACATACTATTTTTGTCTTGGACTTTTGAGAATTTGATTACAATGTGTTACAGTAATGACCTGTACATCTTTCAGCTATTCAGAGTTCTTTCAGATGCATGGCTGTGGCTATTCTTTTCCATCTCTTGATAATTTTTTTTTTAATATGCTTTCTTCTACTTTCTTTTTCTTTGCTCCATGTGAAACACTTATAATACATATTCAGGCCATCCTAAACTTCAGTGATTTGATTTAAGACTTTTCAGTTATAAAATGGTGCAAAAGTGCTATGTGTTCAATGGGAATTATAATTTGAATTTTTACTTAGGATCTTCTCCAGGGCTACCTTAGTCGTCTGTGATGTTGGGTAGTGGTAATGAGCTGTAGCTCGCAGTTGATCACACAATCATGTGGGTAAACTACAGATACTGGGCAGTGTACTGTGTTGCTAAGCTAGGATGCTCAATAAATTAATTTTATTAAATGCATTCTTGACTTTTGATGTTTAAACATATGATGACAGGTTTAGTGGGATATATCCTTTTGTAATTTGAGGAGCAGTTACCCATAATGGTTTGTTTGATGATGTCTCATAATTACTGTAGAACTTTTCACTCTTTCATATTTGTTTTTGTTCCCCTAAATGGTTAATTTCAAATGACCTGTTTTGTGCTCTTACTGATTCATCCCTCTTGATTGAGCTTGACTTATTTTGTCACTGAAACGGTCAATAGAATTTTTTACTTCAGTCATTGTGCTCTCTAGATCCAAAATTTCTTATCCAGGGGATAAGTTTTCTCATATAGTTCTTATATTTTTGTTCAACCTATAATTGGGTAATGTTTTCTTTTCTGATTTTGTTCAGTTGTTTATTTGTATTCACCTAGAGCTTACTGGACTTCTTTATGATAATTATTTTAAATTCTATTTCAGACATTTCATACATTGCTATTTCTTTAAGCTTAGTTATGAGTACATTATTCAGTGGTGCTGTTTCCTGATATTCATGATCCTTGTGGCCTTACATTGGTGTCTGTGCATTTGAGAATGAAGGCTCCTCATACCATCTTTACAGATTGTCTTTACCAGGAGAAGCTCTTGACCACTCAACATGTCTAAGGATTGTGTCAGGCTGGCCAACATAATCATAACTTCTGCTAGAGTTCTTAGCTGTCATGGCTTGAAGGCAAGTATGTGTAATGTCTAAGTGTATAGAGATAGACCAGAAACCTGGGTATTCTGCAGCAGTTCTGGAGTTTATGTCATCTGAGGCAGACCTGCATGTTGAGTTGCAGAGGTTAGACCCACAGCGTAGGTCCACAGGGACCAATGTGAAGCCTGCGTTCACAGGGCCCAACCCAGTTCTACGGTAGCTTCAGCCTGCATCCATGGGTCCAGCCTGGTGATGAGGCAGGCCTGGTCCCTGGACCTGCAGAGGTGGTACTGATCCTGATTCTACTGAGACTCAACCTCTCACTGACATTTATGGAAGTAATTTTGGTGGCTGGGACTATGGGGGTGAGTGTAGATCTTGAATCTTTGAGGTAGGCCTAGATCCTGTACCCACGGGGTTATTCTGGACCCTTGATCTGGTGGATCTTGGGTCCATGGAGAACTAAAACTAAATTGTTGTATACGATAAAAGGGCCAAATATAAAAATAAATGTGCATTCAAATGAGGGAAATTTCGCTCCCTCAAATATTTTCAAAAATGTTATTAAGTATATACTGAAACCAAGTAATGGTTAAAGCAAAGTAAACCTTCTTAGGCTTAAATAAGGGTGAAAGAAATGGTGGAAATAAAACAAATATTAATAGAAACAAGTCCTAAACTAACAGCAGTATCATCAACCTGGGAAGTAACTAATCTAGATCAGAATAAGAAGCACTAAGTGCTGCAAAATGTCCTTAACAAATTGATTATGGCATTGGAATGGAATATGTAAATAAATATTGAAGATGCACATACTTGTTTTCTTAGCAAAGACAAAAAAAATCAGAATTTCTAAACAAACAAAAAAGTTAAGTCTAACGTAACGGAGCAAATTCAAATAGAAATAAATATGAGCAATTAATGAAGAATGGAGGAAAAGTCTATTACAATCTGGATGGTAAGTACATTTCCATTCAGATGGCTGAGAGATTGTTTTACTGAGGCTATTGAGAAGTAAAGGCATTCTACAGAAAATGCCATTTATAAAGCTCTAATGTACATGCTCTTTATTGACCTCAAACCTTTACAATTGACTGAGAGACAAAGCAATCAAGTGAAATATGGTTACAAATGGAAGGTTAACGTCAGTGAGTTAATGTTCAGCCTACAGCCGCTGTGAGATGGAGAGAGCAAGGGCTGTTCACTGTGCCGACACCATTACATAAGTGGTGAGTAAACAGATAGGGCTGATAGTTAACTACACACAACACGACAGTGCCTGTTTGTTTGACCTTGAGCATGCATTACCTAGATAACAAGTAAAAACACAACGTTGAATGCATTGTACCTAATTTGCTAGAGTCAACCATTTTGACATCCATGGAGACCTCAAGTCTTACTGCACCCAAAACAAAAGTGAACAGAGAGTTAAGAGAGAAGAGTAGTAGCTGAGTGCCATGACTGTCATTTCCAACCCCCTCCCCAAGCACATTTTCCCTTTCCTGGTCTTTAGAGTTTTTCTTTTTCCCACAGTTCACCCTTGTTTCCTCCCTAGATGTTGAAAATGCTGCTTGAAGACAAGAGTTGTGCTTGAGGGGTAGTAGTACTGATTAAGGATACAAGATGTCAGTCTTCTTAGATGTGTTTACACAATGGGTAAGATTCTATTACTCGAGTCTGTCCCCTTCCCCTGCCACATCCCAGCAGACACTTCACCTCTGCACAACTCAGTACGCCCTCTCTCTCAAAGGTCCCTAAACCAAGTGCACGAATTTGGAGTGTCTGACCCTGCTGCTGGGGTGTGTCCATGTAACTGAATGAGTTCATCTAATTAGGGGTTTATTTGTTTGAATTCTACGTGAATATACCAAATTACATTATCAGATCATAGTCCTGTTTCTGATTTATCCCTTCTTTGTTCTTCAAGCCTTCATACATCTAAGCAATTAACCTCTCAAAGAGCAGGAGAACACATAATTATCCTCATTTGTCTAAACGTCGCCAAGATGGCCGCCTTTCAATTAACCTTCTGGGGATGGAAGAAAGTTGGAGTGATATAGTGATCATTTTTAACCTTACTGTATGCTTTTTTAATGTAATTTAATTGAAATATCCAGATGATAAAATAGTCCGATACTGTTTCCACAGGTAAAAGGATCAGAGGGGTTTGAGGGAGAAATGACTGTTGAAAGTTGACAAAGCTAATGGAATAGGTGATGCATGGTCTGAGAGGGAGTTTAGGCACAGAGATGTGTGGAAATGTGTCCCTGAGCCTCAGAGCCAAAGCCAGTGGAGCGCCAGAACCCAATAGCAGCAAGCATACATGGTTCAGCCTTCCATCATCTCCAGAAGACTGTGGGAGAGTGCAGAATGAATGATATTATTGCTCTAAGCAGAATCACTGAGGTTGGAGAAAGAAGCTAATTGTTATTAACTACCTAGTATCTGCCAGCATTCTGCTGGGCACTTCAGGTCCAGGATCCTATACAACTAGATTTAGCTGCACATCACTGTACCAAATAGCACTTTCCTAGTAGCCCCAAACTGACAAGGAACACACAGACAGGGAACACCAATAGAGACATCTTGTATAGGCATATGACTACAGTATTTAGATCTAGAGCTGAGAAATGGCTCAAAGTGCAGTGGTACCTGGGTTCAGGAACTTAATTCTTTCCACGGTTCTGTTTGCAGAATTGAATATGCTTGCAATTCAGTTGCAACCAGAATTATGGAACAAATTTCGGGGCCAGAATATGCTTGCAATTTGGTTGCACCCAGAATTTGGTCGCACCCAGAATTATGGAACAAATTCTGCAACCAGAATCACGGAAAGAATTAAGTTCATGCACTGAGGTACCACTGCATAGTGTTTTGAACAATCTGCAAAACTATTGCACAAAATAAGATCAATTACTCTAATGTAGCCATTTATAGCCTGCATTATTATACTCTGGATGTGTGTATCTTTCAGTTTTGATATGTAAAAATACATTGGATGCTAACTGATGATGACTCAGCGTGTGATCAGTTCTGCGTGGTTCCTTTTAAGAGGAATATTAATAAACATGGATTATTTCCAGTAAGCATGTTAGGAAACAATTCATGAAAGAAATATATTTGTTGAGCCTGAAAACACTCGACTTGGAACAGATATGACAGCTGTCTTCAGAGGGATAAAGGGCTGTCATATAAAAGCAGAAAAAGATATTCAGAAGAAATAATCAAATGATGTAGGCAGAATTTCCAAGATGATCCAAACTGACTACGGTGATGTGCAAAGGTGGAATGTGCCTCGTATTTTGAGGCACAGTTCTTCACCGTGTACTTCTGGTACAGTGCGTAGAGTGGAGGCCAAACGGGCATTTGTGCAGGAAATACTGGAAAATGGCTCCTATGCCCCATGGCTTAACTGAAAAGCTTCCTTCTGACTCTCCCATTATATACATAGGCCCTGTACTCTTCACACTCACAAGCTAATAATTTTATCTAGAGAAATTAACATTTTCTTTTCTCCCCCAAATGCAGTTTCTTTTATGTACTGGCAATCCTCAAAATGCAAGGAAGTACCCTTTTAACACGAAAGGATCATAAATGATAGGAAGAAATTCTCAAATCTCAGTATCATTTCCACATAGACAGATCTCCTGACTTAGAGTACAATTTGGAGTGAAAAAATTATCACTGCTACTTTATATTCAGCCCTGATCAAAGTACTTCCATATTAAGCATAAAACTGAAAATCACACAAAGTAAGTATAGAGATAAAGCTCACATGGATCCTGCTTACCCTATTGGTATCATTGGAGAATAAGTGATTTCTACAGACTCAAGGGTCAAGATGAATATGAGTTTTGCTTCTCTAGAAACATTGGAAATTCAGCCATGTATGGTGGGGCACACTTGTAATCCCAGCACTGTGGGAGACCAAGACAGGAGGATAGCAAGTTTGAGATCAGCCTGGGCAACATAGAAACTTAATGAGAACTTGTTTTAAAAGAAAGAAAGAAAGAAGGAGAGAGAGAGAGAGAGAGAGAGAGAGAGAGAGAGAGAGGGAAAGTGCTGGGCATATAGCTTAGTAAGAAGGTCCTGGGTTCAATCTTCAGTACAAAAAAAAAAAAAGAAAAAGAAAAATCGAAAGGAAAAAAGAGAATTGAAACTCATTATTTGGAGGACAGAGTGAAGTCAGGAAACTTTTCCAGTGAATCAAAATAAAGCAGCTACAGATAGCTCTACTACAAATTAGGTACAAACGTACTTACATTATGGCTACTAGTATACTTATATTATGGCTACTAGTATCCCCAGATATAAAATAAGACCAAAAAAGACTTTATGCTGTAATAAAATGATTTCTTTGAAAAGAAGCCTCTTTCTCTTTGACATATTTAAATGGAATGGTCATTGGTCAGTTTCAGGAATCAAGTTTCTTATTTTTAGCCTCATAGGTCATATAGTTTCACTTTTCTTAAAATAGGAAAAGTAGGCATTTAATAAATTTAAAGAGAATCTCACTGGTTGTCACTTCTCTCCTCCGAAGTTTCTTGACAAGCAGAGCTCCCCTCCTGTGGTGATGTCCCTCGATAATGTGCAACGGATAACCCGGCGTCCCCACCTACATTTACAGAACACATTTCTCTTGTCTAATAGAAACAGGTCAGCAGGCAGCATTGCTGGCAATGAAAGGTGAAGCCTGTCAAACAGGCACTATTTTGTTTGTTCTTTTAAAAACCAAAAAAAACAGTGTTTTGTTTTGTAGTATTTTTAGATTTATCAGAGAATTGCAAGGATAGTATAGAGCACTCTTGTATCCTTTTTACTCAACGTCTTATAAAACCATGGTATAAAACCAAAAAACTGAGATATTAACATTGGTCCGGCACTATTAAGCAAACTGCAGACTTTTTTCAGATTTCCCATTTGTCTGCTGCTCTCCTGGCCCCCACCCACTTCCCACACTTCATTTATTTGCCCTGCTCCCTAAATCTCTTCCAATCTGTAATAGTACTTTGTTCCTTCTTCATCTTTCATGACTTTTACTTTCCAGACAGGTGGCCAGGTAACCTGTGGCATGTCCCTGAATTTCTATGTCTGGCGTGTTCTCATGATTAGGTGCAGGAACCACCGCACAGAGTTGTTGTCCTTGTTATTGCATCGTCGCAGGCACACGTAAAATCCACGTGGCGTGATTCGTGATGTCAACTTCGGTCATCGGCTGTGGTGCTGTCTGCCACTTTTCTCCCCTGTAAAGTTATCGTTTTTGTCCCTTTCCCCTCCAGATCTTGCCTGCACTCTAATGGAGGAGAATAAAGCTTTGCCTTCTGGACAAAGATTATCCAAGGCTTTACGATTTGTCAAAACCAACAGGATGATTAATAAGCACTGAGGGACGATACTCTGAGGCTGTGCTAGTATCTTGTCTCTCCTGCAGGTTTTGTCCTTAATATTTTGCCCACTAATTTGAGCATTCATCAGTAGATCTTACCTCAAGCTACATTTTTAACACGAGTTTGCTTTAATGGGCTACATGGATACATTTAAATAAATTACCATATGATATAATCTCAATTAAGAAATTGTTGTTTAGTGTTTACTAAATATCCATAATATAACCCGCTGTCTCATAAAACATTCCTCACTTGTAATCTATGGGCACAATGTGTGCGTGGTGGTGGGTCTCCGACATCAGTGTTCGCTGACTGATGTCCAATGTGGAGCTTGTTACGGAGGAAAAGATTTGGCTACAAATAGTTTTCCTGAACATGTGTTAAATGTCCAGCTCATTTAAGTGGACTACAATTGGGCATAAAGCAAAGAATGAGAAAAGCTTGATTTTCTCTAGGTTAAAAGTAAATCAGTGTCAGAATACAAAATAACATAGTGCATATAGAGTGATGCATTGCTTAACAACGGGGATGTAGTCCAATAAATGTGTTACTCGGTAGTTTTGTCATCACGCACACATTGCAGAATGACTTACACCTAGATGGACAGCCCACCACACGCTTCGGCTACATGGCAGAACCACATCATATAGGCCATCCGTCCTTGAGAGAAACATGCTCACAGGGGATACTGTGATAGTTTAGGGTTTATGGTATTTATAGAGATGCAGGCTTACTAAAGGAAGAGTCAGCTAGTTGATAAGTCAGATATTTCTTGTACAAAAGGGTATTCGTTATAAAAGAGGTATAACGATGTGTAAGAAGAGGCTGTGCCCAAAGTTGCTCGCGATCAGGTTGGAAAGATAAAACTATTAGTTCAGCAACTGTTTATAGCTGTCAAATGGTCAGTTGTGGTGCTAACTCTGAAAAGAATGAAAGATTCAAGAGAGAAGCTAGGAGATGAGTCAGGAGAGATATTGTGGAAGATGCCTGATGAAAGGCAACGTTTGCAGAGGTAGAAGGTGGGAGGTGACCGAGGGGGAGGACGAGGGACAAGGTTCAAAGCCGAATGGGCACGAGCAATGCCAAGGACAGAGAGGTGGGTAGAGGAGTAAGATCAGTTAAGGAGGACATGCAACCCAGAAATACCATCCAAACTGCATGGCAGTAAAATCAGGCAGACCAAAGGGGTAGCCCAGCGACGGGAGCTCTAGGAAACATGCCCTGTCTCTCACTGCCTCTGTCTCCCGGCAAGCCCTCGTACGATTCTCCACAGATGAGGATGCTCCGTTACCATGGACAGTGAACGGATGTGAATACCCAGAGCGAGCTTAGGAAAATGAAAAAAGAAAAAAAAAAAAAAACCTGACAAATGCAAGCAAGCACAGTTACCAGAAAAATAAAACTTGCCAAACACATAGCAATGGGAAATAGATCTTGCGTAGAAAGGCTAGAAAAGTTTCCAGAACTTGACAAAATTTATAGAGCAATTTAAAATGAACTGCCTGAGTTTCGGTCTTGCAATTTTCCCTTGAACTTGTTATTATGTGTTCACTGATCTTTGAGGAAATTTAGGCTCAGAGAATGTTAGTTCTTTGTGTAGACCAATAGATATAACAGTCAGCAATCGGGTCTTCAGAGGTCCCTCCTGTGTGAATTAGTAGACTACACGCCACCATTGTGTGTGCGTGCATGTGTGTGCATGCATGTGAGTGTAAATATGGGTATATGAATGTATGTGTACATATGCCCATGTGTGTAATAGATAGATACACTGTCTATATGGTGCACGTGTGTAAGTGATGCATATATGGTGTGTGTGTGCATACCATACATATGCTATTTGTGTTTACAGCAAAGAAATCTTTCTTTCTTTTCCCCACCCTTTTGATCTCACCTCTTCCTACAAATAACAAATTGTATATAATATATATATTATAATGTCATACACTAGTAGTACTTTAAAGAGCAAGTATCCAATGAAGTAGTGACAACAATCCATCATAGCCTACTGAAATAGCCTATCTGATTGGCATTGCTTAGCTGAAAGAACCTGGAAGCATTGTGTCATTTCTCAGGGGTCTACCCTTCGCAGTGGCACACTTTCTAAACTGTTGTCCCCCAGTGGGGTGGCACTAAGCCATGCCTGTGAAGGAGGAAAGGGTGGGAATATAGTCACACCTCACAGAAATGTGCCACAGAAGATGAGGTTGGATTTTTTTTTTGCAATTGATTTTGTACAGTCGAAGGGGAGGGTGAATATAATTAGTGGAACTGCAGGATACTCAGGACTGCAGACTGGTTTCATCAAAAGCCATAAAATGCTCCCCAGGTGCCCTGCCTTCCCCCTCACCCCTCCTGCCCAGTGAGTGGTGGGCGCTCCCGGTCTCTATGCAGAGAAGGAAGGTCACCAGTTAATAACAGCTCCCCTTGGAGGGAGAGCTGTCACAGTGAAATCGTCTGTATTTATTTTAATAAAAGAAAGGTCTGGCTGCAATAGTGTTTGACACTGGGCACATTCTTCCTCTCCTTTAAGCTGTATCGTCTAATAAATATGTATCACTCTTAACAGAGAGTACCGGGTCAGACTCGCACCCCAAGAACACGGGATTAAGAAGACGCTGCGCTGGTTGCTATTGCCAGCTGTGCTGCCGCATGTCAATAAAACTCGGGTTCATCACATTTCATTCGCTGACAAGCGTGGCCTTCCAGTCCATCTCTGAGCTACTGCTTCCCGCTCAGCATGAAATCGGACCCACCAAAAAGCAATCTCAGCTGCTGCTTCTTGCAGGGTTTCCAGTTTTGATGTGGAGCTCTGGCACTGTGCAGCCTGGCGGTCAAGGAAGGAAGGGGGAAATAACACGTAGTTTATGAAATAAAAAAGGTTATAAAATGAATTTTAAAATCCTGCTAGCCCAAATCACCTTAAAGTACATCTGCCTTCCTTTCTGGTGTGAGAGCTATCCAACTCTCGGAAATGGTGTGCAGGCGCGCAGGATTCAGAGGAAATTCGTCCTTGCCTCCCGGGGCGGGGTCCTGGTTTGCAGTCAGACCCTCGTTCTAAAATAAAAAGCCCCGTGTGGCCCACGCCATGCTTCCCTGCACCCTGGTCGGTCTCCTGTGACTGCTCTCATCTGGCCTCGGAAGCCTGGGGCTTCCTTTAGGACTCTGAGCCAGCTCCTTAGTGTTTCATCCCGAAAATGTAAAATCATCCCGAGCAAGATGCCTCATCATAAAATTATAACGACACTGTGCTTCGTAATTCATCTTGTGCTTTATTTGCAAATTCGTTAATTAATCTATCCAAGTTTCGGGATAATGGTCTCTAATTCTACAGGTGCAATAGTTGGTTGTAATTGCGATGAATTACAATTACCCATTCCAGTTTCTAAGAAGGGTTTGGTGAGAAACCATCCCATTTATCAATAAGGTGAATAACTTTACCAATATACAATAAGAACGACTGCAAACTTTCCAAAATGAACATTCTTTTGGCGGAGGTTGCTGGGGATGGAACTCAGGGCCTTGTGCTTGCTAGGCAACCACCGAGCTAAATTCCCAACACCTGAAGTGAGTGTTCTTTACCATTACAAATAGAAGTCACCTTTCCTCTGATTTAAGGGACAGTACTTTCTTTAAAAATAATTGAAAATCGTAAAAACAACCTTATGTCACTGCAGAAAATGTAGAGGAATAATAATCACTCTAAATGCCCTACATTAAAATAAAGCTCTGTTCTTTGAGTACTCAATTTCCATGCTTTGTACCCATTTCATACTTTGTACCTCAGTAAGAAATCCAGAACTGACCTGACCTCTGATATTCTGTCCTGTTTCTTCTAGCATTCAGGACCAAGGGCCAGTCCCTGAGTGACAAATACGGACATTATCGGGGGCTGTGTGTGTGTGCGTCCCGCCTGTGGAAGGCTGTTTGTAGCACCATAAAGGTTCCAAAACACCCACAGCCACCAGCTCAGAATCGCACCACCAGAAAGTTGCACTAACAATATGATCCTTCTCTTACTCGGCCTGCAAAAGCGTTACACAAAAACTACCATGAAGAGTCATTCACTACAACAGAAACAGCCAAAGCAAACGACGATAGTAAATCAGTTAATTAACTTATATTCCCAGACAGGTAATTTTATAGATATTTGGAAATATTTATGAAAATTATGAATTATATAAGGTTATTCAAATTATAGTATAAAAGATTAAATATGGACGTACATGCTGAAAAGATTAGTGAGCAAGTAAATTAAAATATCTCCTATGAAAAGCCAACATTTGGTGACGCTCTGTCTTTTTGTTTTGGGATAAACAGAACCTTATGAAAATACGGCACAAGACTGAAAGAATATCTAACAAAATATTATCTTCCCGTATAGTTCTTTTTTCTTTTCCCCTCTATTTCGGTTCTCATTTTTGCTGACAGTACAGAAGAATGAACCCAGGACCTTTGCACTGAGCCACATTCTCAGCCTTTTTTTACTTTTACTTAGAAACAGGGTCTCACTAAGGCCAAGTTGCCCAGGCTGGGCTTGAACTTGCAATCCTCCTGTCTCAGCCTCCAGACTGCTATGATTACAGGCATGTGCTACTACACCTGGCTTGTCTTTAAGCAATGAATACATATTAATATTTTTAAAATCGGAGTTAAAAACATTGCAAGACTATGCATAATATTGAACAAACAGCAAGGGCACTGAATCTTCCATCTTCCTGAAAGGTCACCCACCATAAGACGGTTTTCAAGATCAGCGGCATAATAGGCTAGTCGCAGGGTAGTGTTCACACCAAGCACCGGGGAGGATGCTTCAAAACCATATCAGCTTCAAGCACGGGAATGCGAGACCCGCAAAAAGCTAGAGAGTTTCGGGCATGCTCAGAATGCAGTGATATAATGAAAGTGTAAAAGTCAAAGTCAAAATATCAATTGATAAATCTTGACTTTGGGCTTCGAAGCTTGACAGGAAACCTATAGTTGGTGCTGTCGGTGCTGGAGTGGAAACAGGCCGAGAGCGCTGGCTTATCGAAGACTCTTTTAAATGTTTTATTTGAGTAATGGGCCTTGCAAATTAGCACCCCTGCGGCCTGAAATACATATCTTTTCAAGGACACACTGGTTTTCAATTTGACAGGTGATACGGGAAAAAATCCCCAAGGGGAGCTTTGATTTCTGTACTTTTCAGACACAGTTATATTTTATTCCAGCTAGGATGATGTGGAAGATAACAGAGAGCTCTGAGGGTGATCTGAGGGCTTGGAGAGGAAATGGAGCAGAAAACAGCTCATGGTACAGAAGGGGGGACTCCTGGGAGAGAAGGAGGGAGAGACGCAGTCCAGTCCCCTCGGCAGTCTGTCACCCCACCCTTACAGGAGCAGCGACTCTCACCATCCTTAGTCTCATTGCACCCCTCTCGCTTCTATTCCCAGACCTGCTTATCCCCAAATGAAAAGACAGAGCCTTGCCGAACGCTGGCTATTCACAGGACATATTTTAATATACCTCCTCAGGAATGTGTTCAACACATACTTACTGAGCATCTGCTATGTGCTGGGTTTCATATTAAATACTAGAGAGGTGAAGATGACTCATACATGATTTCTTCCTGTGAGCTGTTCACAAAGCAGCAGTGCCTCAGACTTGGAAAATGGGGAGATTTGTTTTCTATCCCCTTCTCTGCCACTGCTGACCTTGAACAATTTACTCATCCTTGATAACTTCCTGTTGGAGGCTGTGTGTTTGTGTCTTTCTGAAATTCCTGTGTTGAAACACTTCCCACTGAGCCACATCCTCAGCCCTTTTTTTTTTTTTTT
>PVJO010011714.1:0-43888 GCA_004026905.1 Hystrix cristata
ATAATCATGTATTAATTGTGTATTTTAATTTTGCTGCCATGGAGGCAAATAAATACTAATTTTTAAAAAGTGCATAAATTTTGCAACACTTCTTCGGGTGTGCACTCTTAATTCCTTTGACAATATGAACTACTAGGTCTGGAGACGAGGGTACGGTGGTGAGTCAAATAGGACGTGGGCCCCACTCTGCCAAGGGTAGCATTTTATTAATTACTAGGGTGAGGGGGTATAAACACAGCTCTCTACTTACTGCTATCTTCTCTTCTAAAAAGGTGTGTTCGGTTTTAATGAGAAAAAATTCTTTAAGGCAAAGATGTAAAAGTCACTTTGAGTTTTAAGTGCATATAGCTTGGATTAGTGAAGCTGGCAGTGAGCTGCAAGTTGTGATATCTCATTATTTGGATGCAGCTAATCTGGGCATTTTCTTTTCTCATTTGGCAATTTCTGCTGTGGAAATTAAAGTTCAGAGAAATAAGTAAGTTGCCCAGAGTCCTTCGGTTGGTAAAAAAAAAACAGTTTGAATCTAAGTGTTTTTACAGGTAAATCAGGGTGTCTTCCTGTGTAATAGTTGTTTCTAATTGTTCCATATTTCCACCCTTCAAAGTTACAAGGACTTTTTTTGACTTAGTTTCTGTGTAAGGTAACTTTAAAACAAACTTCAGTTACTTTTCAGCTATTAAAAATATTTTATTCATGTTATTTGTAGAACTACTTAAAAATACAAGTTAAAAAGTACAAGAAAAGAATGACCAAAAGCATCACCAAAGGAATTTCTGCTAATGGTTTGGTAAATATTCTTTCAGTCTGCTCCCTCTTTCAACATATCTACATGTGGATTTAGAGATAGCTTTGGTTTGTTCATTTAAAAACACTTTAAATTGCTCTACAGTGAACATGAGCTACTTTTTATATTACAGAATTACTCTAAACTATAATTCTAATCCCTTGAGATAGCTCCAAACCTATCCTATCATTAAACACTAAATAAGAAGTCATAGTTATAGTTCGGTCCCTTGTGAGTGTGTGTGTAGGGGGGTGTGGGGGGCATTTGTGATGAATTTTATCTATCTATGATACATTATAAATGTCTCTCCATCTCATTAAATATTACATATTATTTCAACTAATTAAGTAATATTTAATTATATCAATACACCATAAATTATTACTGAATTCTTCATCTTAGACACTTAAGATGCTTCCAATTTTCTATTCTCGCAACTAATACCATACAGATGAACAGTTTAGGTAGCGAAATCTTTGCACGCATTCATAATTATTTCTTAAGCTTTCTAAAACTAGAATTTCAGTCTTGAACAAAGGTATACACAACTTTCAAAAATTAAAAACACCTATAAAAATATATATTCAAACCATATTTAGACAAGTTGCATCAAGGTGTGGTCAAAAAATATGGTTAATGCTTAAATTTTAGAAATTATTACAGAAAAAGCTACACCGCCATTTATCTTCCTCACAGTACGCCCTTACTTTGGACAGACTTATTCCAGTGTTCTGGCCACTTTCTGCAGTGGTTCTGGATGTCCTCCTTCATGTGGGTCCTCAGTTGAGGAGTCATGTCCACCTCTGTGTTTTCAATCAATTCAAAACATTTACCTTTCATGGTCATTCTGACTTTAGAGGTCACATAGTGTTGGATCCAGTGAATAAGATGAATGACCACATATCACAATGTTTTTATTTGCAGATATTGTTGTAATAAATTCACAACATCAACGTAGCCATGAAAAGACAATTGCCAAAAAAAATTGAAGCAGCTTCCGGAGCTGCTTCAGGAAATGGCATGAATGGTGGGCTAAGGGTGTTGGAAGCAAGGGGAGGATTCTGATGGGGAATTTACAGCAATGTGACTTTACTGTAACACATTTTTAAATTTTAAGCATACAAGCGTTTAAATTTTTAATTTACGCATACTTCATTTTCTTCCATCATTAGAGTTTCTTTTTATCTTTGAAAACTTGATAGGCATAAATAGCTGAATCCTTTCAATCAGCATTCATCAATTAATTAAGAAGTTATATATTAATAAAGAAGTTGCACATAACCATGTACATACTGGTCAGTTGTATTCTTTTGGTAATAAGAATATATCTTTTCACTTTATAGAATGACCTTTTCTTGAGACTATTTGTGAAATGATTTTCAGTATAAGCTGTCTTACGTTTCTATATACTATACATTATATCCATAGCCAACCTCATTAGCAGCTCAGCTCAGTATGAAAAGTAACCACTTGAAGAAGAATTTTCTGAAAAAGGTGCAGACATTGAAAGATGACTCCTTCAAGGATAGGCATACCACTTTGGTGAGATTCTATCATCCATCATGTCTAAAGTAGAGTACAGGGGCTGGAGATTTACCTCAAGTGGTAGAGCGCTTGTCTAGCAAGTGCAAGGCCTCAGTTTGATTCCCAGCATGAAAGAAAGAAAGAGAGAAAGAGAGAAAGAGAGGAAGAGAGGAAGAGAGGAAGAAAGAAAGGAAGAAAGAAAGAAAGAAAGAAAGAAAGAAAGAAAGAAAGAAAGAAAGAAATTCAAATGTGTAATGAGATGCCAGCAGGTGACAATCTTCATTAAGACAATTTGGGCACCATCAGTGCCAATGAGGGAATCCCAGGTAAAAGATATTGATGGTTACATCTGACTAGTAAGCCCATTTGTCTAAGGAAAGGTTAAATTTACAGTACATACTGTAATACTTCCCGGATTTTTCGCCTAAGTCACATAAAAAAACACATCTAAGATTTCTTATATACCAAAAAAGTATAAAGTTGAAGTTTGCAACATTTTGAAGTAAGGAAAGGTGTTAAAGCAAATCTCAACTTACAACCTTATACTTTAGCAGAAAAGAACCAAAGGAGTTTGTAAACAGAAAAGGCACATGAAAACTCAATTGTAAAATATGTCATACGATTTTTAATAAGATGTGTGCCTCCTAAATATATCAGATTGTATCTATATTGCATAAATTGGACAATAAGGTTAGGCCTGTTTGCTATTTTTTAGCTTTCTTGGGTTAACAAACAGGAGTGTCATTTGCTTCTTGAAATTAAAACACACACACGCGCGCGCGCAGCAACTCCCGCACTGCCTTTGATGAAGAATTTGGCCTTCTAGTTCATTTCACATGAAATAACAGATTTGTGTTGATGGTGCTTTTGTTCTTGATAGTGAGAGAACTTGTTACTGAAAAATTAGCTACTCACCCTCAAGCGATTGCTAACATTCCAGTTCCTGAACAGAAAAGGGGAGAAGAGAGCAGATGGAAGCAAACGAAAATTGTATTAATAATACATAAAAAAGTGCTGCTACAAATGATATTTCAATAGAGGAAAACAATAGGAATACTGCAGTTTTCATTGGATTTTAATGTATTTATCAGTCTCTAATGCTTCCATCTCTAAGCAGTTCTCTTTTATTGACACGGCAACACAAATTGCAGAAGTAAATTGAATCATGGACTCAGAATGTAAAAATCAATGAGAAATAATTTTGTAGCACTAAAGCGAATAGTGTAATGCTAGGTATTCATTTAATTAACCATGAGCCTTTCCACATAATGCACAATCATTGCCAGCTTTTCAGCTCATAGTTGTTCCAGGAATAATGGGTTTGGGATTCATCTTTAGAAAACCTGCATTAATATTTGAAAGCGTTTAAATCCATTAGTGGGTCATCTGAACACTGCAGGTCACTTTTACATTGCTAATTGAAACAATAGTAATGGGTTATAATCTACTGTCTAATAATGCCTGGAGTGTTTTACCGCTTTTATATCTGCAGATTCCAGGAAATATGTAAATTTGTTGCTGAACTGTTATAAAAATATGGAAATTTAAGCTGCAGACATCAAAGTATTTTTTCTAAAAAAGCACGGCGTTAATAAACTGAAGAGTTTACACTACATTCTGGTGTCAGGATAAATGCTTTACTCTGGACCTTCCCTGTTCTGCCTTCTCCACTCTGGGCGCAGCATCTGGTACTCACATTTTCCACGTTGCCATTAGGAGAAAGTGAATATCATTAAAGTAGTGAGTAAACAATCATGTCATTGTTTCCATATGTAAGCTATACATTGACTCAGCCTGCTAGGTCCTGCCTGCTTTTTTTTTTAATTTGCCCCACATGAATCTATGCAAGCATTTTATTTTTCATGGAGATTTTCAACATATATCAACATTTTCTTAGATGGGGGCAGGTCATGTCACAGCAAATCTAGCTTATGAAATAAGAATATGATTTTGGTGTGAAAACACACACGTGTGTGCAAATACACACTAATAAAAGGAAATATAGGAGGAGAGCTTAGCTCTCTGAATCTTCCTTGTAAATCGAATGTCATACAAATTGATACTTAACCAGCATTTTCTCTTTTAATTAAACATGCATCTCATGCACTTACCTGCATCTTGCTATGCTTAATTACATTCTGATTGTGCAGAAAATCCAGAAAGATGCATCTCATTATAATAAAGAAAATGCTCTGGCATGGATAGACATTGTGCATGTGTGCATACTCATTTTTTTATAAATGGAATATGTTTTTAGAAGCACTTTAGACTAAGACTCAAAGGAAAAGAAAGAAATCCATTCGTTCTCTATTACCGACATGATCGCATTAGTAAATTCGAAGGCAAAGAGATGACTACAAGAAATATCAGGGATGACCCTGAATTTGGTGCTATATCAAGAAAAGCAACATTTTAATTTCTTCCATCATCTTCACAAATGTATTTAAGCCTGAGAAAGACATTATAAATTGGTACCAAAATTCTAATTTCATCCACAGGGCACTGGTGAGAGAGTGTCCAAGCGAAGCAACATGAATTGTGTACACAGACTAGAAGAGCTCCTGTATTGATGCCATTGTCTGTAATATTTAAATGAAACATTTTCATAACTTGAATGGGTATTATGGATAGAAAGGAGGCCAAACACCTATTAGTTTCTGAAAACAGAAAAACAAAGTTACTGGAGGTGTACATGAGAGAATCATGAAAAGGAAACCTGACCTTGCAGAGTGCTCACTGACATACTCCTGCCATGTCACCTATCTTTCTCTGTGCACTATTTAATCCCCTTTGAGGTTATTAAGTGTCCTGTACGGGAATCAGCAGTACAGCACCTGGAGAGAGATGAAATAATGACCCCAGAAAGCAAGTTGTTTCTTTATGAAAGACGGATAAATACCATTAAACTCTAATGCAATAAATAGCCTCCTCAAAGGTATTTTTCATTTTCTATCAGCTGAGGGAATCGACAAAGAGATTGGGACTTGATACTCCACAATGCGAACCCTGTTGTGATTAAGTGGTACGACAAATTTGGCTTTGTGAACCCAGTTACTGTTCTTGTAAGTTTTACTGTGCTCACAATACAGATAGGTACTTAAGGGTTAAGAGAAAATCCCACCATATTATCACATATCCATTGAACCAAGAAATCCTATGTGAAGATCAGAAATCCCTTCCTAACCCCTGGGAGTTTCCATAGCTTTTCCCTTGTTGTCTAGCTGTATTATGGTAATACCAAAAGCAGAAGCCCAAGAAACCAAATTCTTACTTTTCCCTTTAGACACGTATCAGTAAATTTCAGCTACAGACGCGAGAACTTACATAACTGAATTTATACAGGTGAATTCCAGCACTTTGCACTCATCATTCTTATCTTCACAGCAGTAACACTTTTAATTTTGGGGGGTAAGGGGGGACTTTAGAACTCTAGCTGTTTCCAGAGCTAGGAACTTAGCCATCATTTGGGAAGGAGGATTTGTCACAACTTGTCACCACGGACACACAATTTCCTTCTTCTTTGAGAATTTAGTGATTTTTCCTTGCCTTTTAACTAAACTCGTGATGCACATTTCAGAGTAAAGGAAGCTCTTTAACATAAGAGTCTTTCTAGTTCCAGGTTGCTGATCATTTCCTTTCAGTACATTGAAAGAACATTCATTTGGGAAACCCAATTCCTTCCCGTAAGTTAAGACGTCCATTAATGGTCTGCCACTCACCGGTTTGCTGGCTGTTAGCAAAGGATGTGCCCCACCCTGCCGCCAAGAGCCGCAGGGACAAATCTCTCCACTTCAGTGTTTGTTCCTTGCTGTATGTTTTAATGACTCAGTAGATCCCTGTTTTTCTGGGTTAATCTGTCAGGCAATATGCTTTCCTGTCCAAAAGAGCCGTGACCTTGATTCTGAATGAGACGACGAGGTGGCCTTTGGCTGAAAGGTGAAATCCTTCTTTTAGCCATTCCAGTGGTGCTTACAGTCTCATTTATTTAGTTCATACATTTAATTTGTTGAGACCTGTCTTCATTCATTCATCCAGTAAAGAGTATATATTGTTTCTTGATTAGAAGGATTTGAGAATTTACTGTATGAGGGTTTATTGTTTACTAAAATATCAATGTCACCTGAGTATCTTTCTGAGGATCTATGAGTAAAGATACACATATGCATACAAGACTACACACACACACACCCATAAAATCCGGATTTCATTAATAAGAAAGATTAAATTGTTTGCATCAGTAAGCCATTTTTTTTTTTTTTGGTAACTTGGAAGTTCTAAGCAGTTACTCTTCCTATTTCAAATGCATCGTCTGTCGAGAAGGACGGGACCGCATCTAACTTCTGCTGAGGGACAGTCTCTTTGGTCCCTTCACATGCCAGGGATGGTTCCGTCCTCCTGTTCTGCACGCCGTTTTGGGAGAGGTAAATGTGGACACTGAACGAACAGGGCCCCTCCCATCTGCCACTTCCCGAGTCAGCCTACTCATCACCAGGGAGATGCCAGCTCTCACCACCAAACAAAACATTTCTCTTCCCAACTATTCTGCTTTGGGGAAGAACACGATTTTTCCTCCTACAGAAGCTGAATAATGGAGGCAGTATAAGCACATCTTACTGATAATTCTTGCTATATTTATTACTTGGATATTGCAAATAATAGCTGCTAACTTTTAATATATGCGTATGGCATTTGCCTGATATATATTTATTACCTGAACTTTATAAATAATAGCTACTAACGTTTAATGTGCACAGGAAGTTGGTCAGACACTGTCTCTATCTCTGAAATTGGGATATGTCTGAAAATCTGTAAGGAGTGATCCTTTGCTCAGCATAGTTTATTTTGTTAATAAGATTTAGGGAAGCATATTTTATAAAATAAAGTATTAATTCGTTCAAACACCACAACAAATCTGTGAGTTAAGTATTATATTACAACCGTTTGATAAATACAGTGTGATACAAATGAAAATCAAGTTGCTTATTCAGGGTTAGCAGTTACTAGGTGATACGTGTAGGATTCAAAACTAGGCAACGTCATTATGAGGCCTATGTCCTAAACCTCAACAAGCTGGCTTTGAGAGCCCCCCAGCCAGCTCTCAAAGGACAGTGTCTCTTGGCTGGGGGTTTTATTCTCCTGTCTAAATGATTTTGTCACCAAGATTATTAAAATATGTATGCCCACATAGCTCTCCTGTTCTCCCCCCAGTTAAAGTGAGAGTTACGGAAACTCCATGAATTGTCTTTTTAGGGTGGGGCCCGGCTTCAAATTCTAAAGCAGTTCAGCATCAGAATTGATTTAGTGATATGGTACAATCTATTAGCACTGTATATTGATTTCACAATTGGAAACAAAATAAGAGACTGAGTTATGAAATGCGAAGATCGTTGGCATAAAAAAAGAAATAATTGTCAAGGTAACTAAAATCATGAGTTTTATCTCTCTAAAACATTCATAAATAATTCAACCTTCAAATATTATTACCTTCATTGGGTCTTTTTTTTGGATTTAAATAAGATGAGATAGTACATTTTATAGATTCATAGGTAGTAATGAGAGAAGAAAATAAAACTTGGTTTCAAACCGAATAATAAATAAAATAAGCATATTTTCTTCATATTGTTGCTCTTACTTTTACCATCAAAAATAAAAATATATAGATAGAATTAGATGTAATTTTACTAATTCCACCTTATATTATATCAACCTTAGATATATAATATCTAATATCATTACTTATATTATATTACTTATTATTATATATATAATATCATTACTTTATTACAGCATGTGGCATAACAGGCTTATTGTTATTACTTGGAACACTAACATGACAATTTCAAGCATATGGTAAAAGCTTTGTCTAAAAATGCAGGTCAAGTCAACGAGTTGAGGTTCGTGTTCTTACTGGTTCGACTACTTACAGAGAGGCTATTTGAGATGGGTATGTCAAGAAGTGTTGGAGCAGAGAGAACCACAGAGTTGCCTGATGAAGGTGAGACAGGTACAACAGGTCAGATTTGTTAAATATGAAAAATGAATTATATCATATTTGTACATGACTATGTAGAATTCAGATGATATGTAATTATAAACTTTAATTTAGGGGGAAAATCATCAACTTATTTGAAAACACTTAGAAGATACAGAGTGAAAATTATAGACCCTCTGTGAACTATTGTATTTCCTATAGGACCATACTTACTGAATTTAGAGTGTGTTTCTCAATGCAACTGCAAATGGAAGAATCTATGGATAGACTGGAAAACATCATTAATGTTAAGTAATTCATTTTTTCAAATTACTCTCATTCATGCAACTCTGCCAGGAAGAAACCACTGGACAACTTTATAGACATGCATACCTCTTTTCCTAATGTAGTAATTTATAAGTGCTTGAAGGACAAAGAAGAGGGAAGTAGATCATTATATATCCTTTAGGTGAATAATTTACTTGTTTGTTTTAAATAAACCACATTGAAGAATATGAATTATTTAAAATCACTTGTGTACAACTCTGTGTTATAACCTTGGGTAGCGCATTCTTGGCCCTGTTGCCTTACTGGTTTCAAAGACTTTAATGTCCTCTTTAAGTGGGAAGAAGGTTTTTCACTGGAAGATCCAGACTCACAGGTCATTTGGTCTCAACCACAACATGGCCATTAGTTTAAACCTAGACTAAGCATTTTGCTCTCAACTGGCAAGAGTTTAATTACTTTTGTTTATTTATGAGAATATCTTGCAGTGCCTTTCCTATCATAGAGTACATTTTTGACACATTTATAATCAAAATTACTTCATTCATATAAAAATATTTGTTTCTTATAGTGGAATGTTGTGCTAGGGGCTATTAGAAATAAATATAAGATTCTCATCTTTAAGAAGTTTGCAGTATTGTTGAGAGATAAATAGTAAATTTGTGGAAAGTTAAAACATTATAATTAATTCAACTTTCTGTATCTGTCTGTGGTCCTTCCTCGTCCCTTCCCAAAATAGTTAAAACACACAGAGAGATGCAATTTGATTATGTGGTAGTAGGTAACAAGAAACATTGTATGAGAAATCTGCCACAAAAGTCTCAATCAGAAATGGCACCACAATGAAGAAATTGAACATTTCCTGACATCCAGCCAGTACCCAGAGCTGTGCACTGATGGGCAGAGTGGAGGAAAAGATATGCAGTCCTCATTTAGGAAAAGCACATGTAAGGGCAGAGGGACAAGAGTGAACAAGATACGGTGGGGAACAAAAAAAGAGACTAACCACAGAAGTCATGCCAGAGAATATGGCTGGATGAAGACAGATCCCAAAGAGTTTAGAATTTTCACTCAATAAATATTTACTTGGGCAGCTACTATTTATGTAGCAGTTGACTAAGAACTATGGATGCAACTCATGAAAAACAAGACACTAGCTTCACAAAATTTGGTATCTTTTCAGAAAAAGACAGATTAAAAAAAGAGAAAAGGTGAAGAACACTGGAGAGGCACCCAGGTCCCATTAGAGCAAAAGGATATGAAGGAGTTTGTGGGAAAAAGCATGTTGGGAAGAGGGAACGAGATTCTGACCCAAAAACATGAAAGTCAGCTGAGTAACATGCTCTGCCATTTTGCAGTATATCTGGAATAAATGTTGCAAAATTTTAGGTTAAGATATTCTATAGAATTGTGAAAAAGAAATCTAGATTTCGGGAGTTTTCACAATGGATAGGAAGGAAACGAAAGGCCATAATGGACTAGATTTTGACTACCCAAAACCATAAAGAAGATTGGCAGGAAAAGTAGAGCATTAAACCCACAGAAACCATGAAAGAACCCTTAAAATGTTCAGAAACATTCTCAGATAATCTAGACACTAAGAACTTTCCAAACGAGACTATACTTACATTTCATAAATCGGAGTTGCCTTTAGCCAGCCTTCTTTGGGTGGAATGTAGAAGACTCTTCGGGTCTCTCCCTGTAGCTGTGACACTATCAGAAGTTCACGCGCCCGCCCCCTGGTGGCCCTGTTGTGTCAGAGGTCACCGGCGCGCTCCTAGGCCTCCATGTCTCAAGGACATTGTGAGGAAAAGGCAAAGACCAGGAAGCACAGTTTATGTCTTTTGGGGGGTTTCTAAAAATTACTTCCTAATGTGTCTAGCAATGTACTTTCTGCCTTCTTGGTTTGCTTTGCTTCTAAAGAAAGAAAAGATCTGTCAGTTTTCAGGCCCCATATACCATACCAGATTCGGAATATGATAAAATGCAGGGCAGGAGCATACATCTTACCCACTCGTGCCCCACCGCCGGTACAGAGGGGAGCCCACAAACACGCAGGGACACAGTCTGAACTGCTGACCTCTGAAACGCAGAGAAACGGAAAGCCACACCAGCAGAACCACACGGAACACCCCGCCCTGTGATCCCTGCTGAAATGTGTCCCCGTTGGGCAGTTTCCACTCCCTCCCCACCCCCCTGGGTGACAGTTCTGAGAAAGGATCAACTTCAGCTGTGCGACATTCTGGCCAAAATTTCAGAAACCCTGGAACCAATTTATTCCATCTGGAAATGAGTTTCAGCTTTTTATTACTGCAGAATTTAGTCCAAACCAGGCCCAATTTCCAAACAAGGTCCCTGATCCTTTACTGTCCGAAATTTCTGTTTTCTAAAGCGCACTCATTTAAAAGATTTAAATGATAATCAGAATCAAAGATCTGTTTTACACCAACTACATTTGCCCAGATAGTATTTCCCTCAGGTTGCTTTTTTTTATGGACATGAAGAAGTTCTTCCATCAGTTACTACAAAATAGGGGATTTGGAAAAGTCCTCTGTTCTCTGGTAGATGTATATTTTAGTCAATTTTTCTGTCATGGCAGGTAATGACTCACTTGCTTTCCTAGAACAGCAGCTAGATGGGCTGCTTAATCCTTTTTTTTTCTTTTTTTTTTTTTTTTGGTAAGATACAAGACAAAACATTAGCAAATTAAGTCTAATAAAACCCTGGTTCCAAAATCCATTTTTACAAACCTATCAAAAATATGCAACATTGAACATTTCAATAGCCTTATCTAAGATTTCTTTGTTTTAGTCCATCTGTTACTGATTAAACATTTTATATTTCCATTGTGATTAATTATGCTATTTATATACTTGAAAATGATTTGTTTGGAAAGGTACGGTCTAGTGTAAGTCTTTCATTTCTGAGAGTGACAGCCCTTCAAAAAGTAGAGCAACACTATGCACTCAGGAAATTCACCATCTGCTTTCTTATGCTCTTATAACAAATCACAAACCTATAGCAATGCAGAATGGAGAGAAAACAGAGTATAAATAATGCTAATGGTATTCGTTTGAGATGTTCAAAATGTATCCATTTTTAATTAAGCCAAGATAGTCTCTTAGTCCCCAAAGAAAATTGCACTATTTTATTGTTAGCTACACTTAGTTTTTTGGTTAAATTGCCAAATAGCCAGACATTTCAACCTGGTCTAGGAGCTACCTTAATTTCTTCTAATCTAGGCTGACTTTACCAGGTGTTAGGACAGACCAAGATGGCTTGGTGTCTTTTAATTCCCTAAAGGAAACTGATTTGGGTTATAGTCAATGTAATTGAGAAAACAGTGCTTGGGAAGCTGTGCGATAGACCATTTTCCAAAAAGAATGATTGTTGGTGCCAACAAACAGTAAAGACTTTGTGCCAGAAACTTCCCACCATTTTGAAACTTAGCTATTGTTTTGTTTTTGCATGACCAAACAGGCATCTGAAACCACAGAATCCAACCATTTTATTCCACCCAGTCTAACTGCTTTGAGTGAAATTTTGTAAACCCAAACAAAATTACTTTCACATTAAAATAACCCTATTCCAAATATTGGATCTTGAATTCTTTTATTATTTTTTAATGACCATCATCCATCCCCAGGAAGAAGAGTTCTAGCAAGCGGTGCCCCTACAGACCCTCAGCAAAAGCAGCCAGGAGCCACGGCCCGCATTCTGGCTCTCAGCTTTCTAGCCCGCGGCCCCCCATTAACACACCCAGGGCCTCTGGGCCATGTGCCCTGCACACCATTTGTTTGCTCTGTGCGTCTCTGACTGTCTTTCCTCTCCTGTTTTCTCCATCCCGACTGAAAGCTCTTCTATGACTTCTGGCATCTCTATTAAGTAGTGAGCCGCATGGAAATGATTAACTTTTGAACTGCAAAACTGAAAACACTCTCTCGCACACTGTGGAAATGAAACATGTCATGTAGCAAACGGGTTCCCCTGATGGTGTTTGCAGCAAGAAAGAAAAATCATTGGCTGAGATTTCACTTTTGTTGTTGTCATTGCAGATCAAAAGGATGCGATCATCCTTTCTGATAGCTCTTCCTCCCCCCTTGGTAAACAGCCTCTGAGTGAGTTCATTAAATATTTAAACAGTCCTGGTATCTATTAATGTTATCAGACACATGAAATATGTCTGATGGATTTATTCTGCCGTTAAGGAGCCATACCCCAGTGTCCCTCCTGGGACTGAGCTCCAGCTGTTTAAACTATAATTCCATCACTAGGAGGCATGGTGAAAGCACTGACCTCTTTGAAACGGACTCATTGCTACTCAGCCTGTAAATTGCAAATGAAACCTTTCTGTGATTATGTTAAAATATGCATGCATAGGAATTAAAGCACTTGGGGTCACCAGCAAAGCCTGATGTGTTTTCTGTAACCTCTAAACAGCTGGTAGTAAGAATCCAATAAATCAATGCCTGGAGAAGAATAGAGATTGGAGGTATATGAGTCTTTTTTGGGTTCAATAGCTCTTCTATCATGTATGGGGGAATTTTAATCAACTCTCTGAAGCTTTGAAGTTTCTAATTCCGTTGCTACTTATTTGTTCCTGATTCTCAAAGAAGATATATTGATAGTGTGGCACTTACTTATCCTCCGTAAAATCAATCTAATATGAGATTACACATGAGGTCCTTCAGACTGTGAGCTAATTTGTTGTACCATTTTTATCTACTTGAAGCATATGAGAAAAAACCATGACTAATAAGATAAAAGATGTCTTTGCCAAATCTTCCACATGAAGCAAGGAGATGTTTCTAGTTCGCTGGTGGTAGAGTATCCGTGCATTTTGAGTGTGTTTGTTCTACATCAACTAAAATTAATGTAAAAGTTCATAAATGACATATAAGAAATATCAATAAAGCCAAGTGGTTGACCTCTCTTAGAAGTTATACTTTCAAGTCTGTTAATTGGAAGAACTGGACTAATTTTCTTAAGAAACATGCTATTCTTTCTGAAATCATCTAACAGGTGGCAGACCCAGTGCCCGAAACAGAAATGAATTCTTTAGTACTGCTCAATGTCAGATACATACATCCCTGGTTGCTAATTGATAAAATGCAAATCAAACTGATGAAAGACAAAACCCAGGGAAATAGGGCGCCTGTATTAACTATCAATATAAAGATCCCAGAAGATTTGATAAATAGAACAATGGCCTAAATCTAATAAGAGGAAAATTGGCAGTAAATGCAGAATCCTACATTTGATTCTTTGGGAGAAATTATATAGGAAAATAGCATGGGAAAATACAAAGAAGGTAAAGGGCAGAATTTATTTCTCAATAAATTTTGAAGGTCAATTAGTTCACTCTTCCCTTTGCATATTCTTTAGTCTGTGAGAAAGATGAATGCTAACATGTACGTGTGAGATTCAGCAAGGTGGCAGCAGGTCTGGTCTTTGATGGAATAACATTAAAACAAGCAGGAGAAGGGCTCTGTAATCTAGCAAGCGATGGAGGGAATTAAGAGAGGCCCCTTGGCTCCAAGTACGAACTTCTCCTGTAACTATGTCAGTCTATCTAGGACGAGCAGAGATAACGCAAATCCTTTTCCACCTCTAGCTATTAAGTACTTCTGTATTTTGAGACCACAGTTAGACCATAGAATTGAGAGTCAATAGACTGTTTAATAAACAATTCCAATAATATACAAAGGATGAAACTGGTCTTAGTTCTACCATGAGTAAAATAAACAGATTTTAATTGGCTTCAAGATTATTATGAGTCAACTCCACGAAGACTGCCAATAAAAGCTAATGTAATCTTATTTTTCATTGGCCCATATAGAAGTTACCCATACTAGATGATAATCCAGCCTATGAAACACAATGGTCACACTACTCTTTGTTATTCTTGTTTACCTATGTAGTCTACTATCCTTTGGAAAGGACATAGCTGAATTGAGGCTTCCCAAGTGGAAGCCAGATGGCAAGAAAGCTGAAATGATCTCAAATGATCAATGGTAGTAACCACACAGTAAGTGCTCAGTTAGTGAATTAACCTGGATTAGGAATGGGTGCTGGAGTTGGAAAGGGGATTAGATCTGAACTGTGTGGTCCCAATTAATACCATGAGACTACTTGCTGGGTACGTATTATAATGGAATTTATTTCACCAGAATATGAAGAAAGCTTACTAACGAGTACAACTGCCCCAGGATGCAGTGAATCTTCTAACGTTGGAAATGCAGATTATAAAGTGATTTTGTTTGGTGAAAGATTCACATTTGGAATAAGATTGTTCATGGGATGACTTGCAATCCTTTACATTTAATGAATCTACAATTTCTTAAAGACCCCAAAGAAGGATAAATAAACAGGACATTCCAGAACACATAAATGGCAAGTCTCTAAAAGAGAAATTATACAAAGATGTTTCCAAGACAACACTTCTAAAGTAGCAATGCCCACTTTTTCCATGATGAAAAAATTTATATGGCAAAAGAATATTCTCACCAAGTCAGCAAATCCAATTCAGTGTCCCCGTTCAGAGAACAACACTTTAAGCAATTAAAACACTATTTGAATTTCACTGGAGCTTTGGAAAAAGATATATTTAGTGGTTATTAACCCAGTACTTATCCTTCCATTGCACAAAATGCCTCTTTTCCTGAAGAATCCCCTGCGGAGAATTCCCAGGCTGGGACAGGGCAGCTGCCTTTCAATTGGCATCCAAACCACAGGGCATAGCCAATAATAACTTGCAGTTAAAGTAGCTGCAAGAGAAAGATGGTAGTCATTTAAAATAATTTCTGCCCCTAGAATTTTTCCCTTTTCATTTTTAATTACTTAAGGGTCAGTTCACCTAGAATTCTAGGTTTAACCCCTTTAAATATATTTTTTTAAAGATCAAGGTATAGGCACAAAGCAATGTAGGAACTCCTTCATGGGACATAAGCTTTAGGGAACCAAAGATAGGTTAATTCCATGCCTGATTCATTCCATGGGCCATTTAACTAGAGTCTCTAGAATTGTTCAGCCAATAATGAACTCACAGGATCTAAAGGTAATCACTGCTGCAATTATTAAAATTTACACCAGAATTCTATTACCCTTTCTACAGATAAGTGTTTTGTATTAAGTGGTCTAGAAGAGATGCATGAACTGGTTCAATAACACCAGAAATCCCTGCTATTGTTTCTCATATTCATTCTCCTTTGTTCCCCAAACATCAGACTATGCTTTTAGATAATTGTAGGGAAATATTTATTCTTATTTTTGTATAGTAATTTAAATTTAAATGTGCTTTTTTAATGTATCAACTCATTTAATTCATGCCAGCCAGGCTCTGTTCATTACTGATGATATTAAAAGCTAATCTCTTAGCTTCATAGCTACTACCAGACACTATTTTAAGCACTTTTTATGTGTTACTTCATTCGATACAACAACTGCCATGTGATAAATGTTATCATTTTCCCCATTTTACAGATGAAAAAAATCAATTCGTGAAAGGTTAGAGCTGTCGGTTTAAGTCACACATATAGTAAGTAATAGAACCAACACTTGTGTTTCGCTTGCCGCCTTACCCCACAGGCTGCCTGTGCTCCTTTGTGTCTTCGTGGTCCACACGGGTACATAGATCTTGCCACACTTCATGGAAGATTTTGAAAATAAAGTGACAGTATTTGTCTTTGGGGTAAAGACAATCCTATGGTTCTAACAAGATTCATAATCTGAATACAAGATTTCCCTCTGACTTTTACAAAGCTAGGAATAGCAACCCTAATTATTATTAAGGTAAACTGTGAAATACAGAGTGGATCAGTGATTTCAGTAGTGTTGCAAGAAGACAAAAATGTCAATCTCTAGTTAGTCCAATACTGTCACAGTGTTCAAAGATCAGCTACGAGCAAGCACTAAGTATAATTTAAATAATCCTGCATGGTTAGTACTTGTTCAGAAACCAAATAATTCTCAAAAATATCATAAAAATGTGGTTATAATCCAAGAGCTTCTTGTTTAATGCGATGCATAGCATTTCCTAGCATGCAAAAGTCTATTTGTCACTGAGTACTTACGCAAACAATCTGAGCACAGGACTCTTTTAAAAGTTAGATTACCAGTCCGCAGAACAATAAGAAGCATATGCACCATTAGCAAAATCCTATTCCTCCTTTTATACTAATTACTGTTAGAAAATAAAATGTATTCACGAGAACAACTATGAGTCATATCCTATGGACTTTTCAAACAATGTCTGGTCATTATAGAAAAATACTTGCTGGACACTTTTCAACCCCGTTGTTCATATATGTGGACAAATCTAGTTCTATCTCTTTGTACTTGTTCATTTAAGAAATGAAATATTATTACTGTCCACTCAGTAAGCGGCTCTACTAGACTGGGAGAAGTCAAGCACATTCTGATTTCACTGACTGCTTCAAATTATTTTTCAAACATTTTGGGTTTGAGGAAACTCAAAACACATTTTCTAAGTTCTCTCTTTCTTTAAAACCCACGTGTTTGGTAAGAGAAATTTAATCCATATGTTTCTGATTCATTTTGAGTTAACTCATCAAATTGTTGATTTTTAAGATCTATTTGATGTCCAAAGCTTTTTGATGGTTGTGATTTTTCTTCCTCTGAAAGAGTATTATGTTTTTTCATGTGTAAACAAACACGGATCTTAAAGATTCATGCTCCATATACCAAGGATTTGAGAGGGTGCTAACGCATTCAAACCCATTTCCCTCACCCAGGGGAGATTCTGACATGTAGAATAGTTCAGAGAGCTCAGATTGATTTTTATTTACATGACTTTCCTTTCAAACCCAACCTGAATCGTGCTATGGGTACATTTTATGAAATCTAAAAGTATTTTAAATTATATTTGATTTAATTTAATCAAGAGATAAAATCAACAAAAATTTCTTGAAACACACCCTTGTGGGTAGGCTTGTCTTTATTGAAGATGAAAGGAAAGAGAAAGGACAGGGCTGCCCTGCTCAGAAAAATGCTATTGCTTATCTAATGGCCCCAAAGTTGAGAATGAATCATAACTTGTTTGGGGCAAGTTTACAAGGGTCTTTATAAGTCTTATTCTGTGATTTTAAAAAAACAAGGAAACCCAGAAATTGTAGAGCTTGGGATATACGTAGGGGAAATCTCTGACTTTGCTTTGCTTAACTTTTCTTGGAAGTGAACTGGAAGGCAACAAATGATAAATGTTGGTCTACCTACATGATTAAAATACTCTAGCTCCAGGCAGTATGTCCCATCATCAAACACCACTGGTTTTAACACCCCCACTGAAAAAAAGGCTGGCAGATGAAGCCTCAGTGAGTTATTTCTCACAAATAGAGAGTGAAGAATAAAGGATTTCACACATCTTGTGAAAGCCTAGACTACCCCGAAGCCTAGTGCAGTGTACAAATAAAAGCTTGCACCCATCTCTTCATTGTCAGAGAAAATATGTTTTATTTTTTGCCATGAAACATCACAGTGAACTGATTTTCATGCACTAATGTCTGCCTAGTGTACAAATCTGCCCAGCAAACATCCACATCCAGCCCAACAAATTTCTCTTAGGTTAATAGGTAGACTCTGCAGTACAGATGTTTTTGCTGCACAAAATGCTTCCTTATCTTGCAGCCCCTGAGGGGTTCCTGAAACATGTGGAACACAAGCCCCCAAATGAGAAGTTGAGACATTCTGATGCTTTGGTTAACACTGAAAAAGGACCAGGAAATATTTTCTTCCTTGATTTCCAGACGAGTTACTGGCCAATGTGCCTAGAGAGGCTGTCCTTGCCACTCCAAAGGTAAATGTCACCTGTTCCTGGTACGAGAAAATTTGGGGATGATCAAAACGCTTCCTGCTCAGATGAGGAAAAACCAAACAGGAAGTAGAGGCTTCCCAATGCTTTCTTTCAAAGGGACACAAGCCAACCTCCATTTATTATTATTTTTTGTATTGACTTCTTTTGCAATTGTACTACCTTGAATGAAATATTTAAAAACCTTGATATTTTATTCCTAAAACAACAATAGTAAAAACAAACTGGATTAATGCCAATCCCTTGGTATTCATGGATCTTACATTATGATGTACATCTGTGTGTATTTGTGTATATGATATATGTGTATTGCTGAATTTTAATATTGAACAAAAACTTCCACCTTAAAAATTTTTAACAAATTAACACTAATAAGTTCATTTTTTTTGAAGTAAAACAAATTTCCTCTAGGCAGCCTATCTTTTCCTATTTTGTGTTGATTTGAAAAAATTAAAATCTTAAAGTGAAAAAAGATTGTGTAACTCTGAAATATGCTTGCTGCTCTAATCAAAACTGAAGACTGTACAAAATTGCGATATCTCAAAAGAATAGATATCACTGTGGACACAAATTTTTCCTTTGAGAGCAAGAATAAATACCTTCTAGCATCGTACCACTTAACTCAGTTGCACACTAGAATCATCTAGAGACTTTTTGCATTGCAGTGGTCAAGTCCTACCTTAGACAAAATGTGTCAGAATTTCCAAGATTGATGTCCAGGTATTTGTACTTACTTAAAGCTCTCAGTTATTTATCATAAACAACCAGGCCTAAGAATTTTCCCTCAGAGGACTTCCTGTACCCTTGATCCATCAGCTCCAGGGACTAAGAAGTCAGGGACTGGTGATGGAAGGGTGGAGTGGGCTCCCAAAACAGCAACAGCTGCTCTGCGTAAACACACAACACATGCATGTACACACACACACACACACACACACACACACAGAGATCTCTATATACACAATCTGAAGAGATTGAAAACAAATAAATACAACTTTAAAGTCAAACTTCCTGTTTGTAATCTTTGAAAGGGCAAAAATTAGTGAGTTTTTAATTAATACTATGTGTAAAACTACAAAACAAATTGCTGTGTATCATTTATTTTCATAACGAGTTGTGCATTTATTACCTTTCTATTTTTTTCTTTTCTTTTTTTTTGTTATTTTGGATCTTTTGTTATATTTGAAATAATGATTCACTTAAGTCTTGGTGCCCTTGCATAAATCACTCAAAATTTGAAAATAACTCCTTTAACTATCATATCATTCTCTAATTTGGAATTTAAAAGAACCTAATTTTTAGGGTTCAAAACATCAAATTTCCAAAACAAATGCTGTTACTCTTTATTTAATCTCCATCAAAGATATCTTGAGGGATTTTTTAAATAACAAAAGAAATTTTACAAGTCATTTTTAACATCATTTAGATTCTAGTATTCCCTGATCAAAGACTCCAGTTATACAGTTTCAAAAAATGTATTTTCCATAGTAATTTAATAAAAACATATAAGAAAACTGTTTTTAAATCACCTAGACTGTCAGTAAAGATTGTGTGTTAAAAAGTATACAGTCTTTTCCCCAAAGACCAGGGTGTGTAACTGATTATTAAAGTCATATGGATATGAGAGAATACTAAAATAGAATAATGAATCTGCAGAGATAATAAACTAAATTGTTTCAAGAACGGTCAAGTAATTCACAATCTTGCTCATTTCACTTTATACTGTAATTCGCAAATATTCTACATGGTATTTTAAAATCCATTCTTGAGTTTGTTGCTTCCTGCTTAAAATCTCACTGTATACACAAGCTTTCCAGGTAGATACAGGATTCTTGACATGGAAAATAGATCTTTCATGATTTGTGCTTCCCTAATTTCTCCAACCTCTCCCTGCTTTCTGGCTACCTCTCGCCATAACCTTTGTCTTGCCCACTCTAACCTTGAGTGTGGTTTTGCTCTGTAATTCCTTTCTCTGCTTAGAATCCCCTTCCACTTTATTTCACCATGGCCTTCCACCTGCTGCTGCAGCCAACAATTTCTTAGCCACCAAAGCACCCCTTATAGATTTTCCTCTACAGAAGCTTCCTCTGTTCATCAGACCCCATGTTCATCTTATCTTTTTCTCTGTACTTTTCCTTTTCTAAGGTATTATCATCTTTCTTTACAAATGAACTGTGAATTCCTGGAACATGGGAACAAGCCTTGCTGTCTTTTAAGAATTTAACATTCCCTGTACTAAGAAGGTTTTACTAAATATTTGTTGATTGAATGAATGAATGGCCTGATGAATAAAAACATTCAAGAAGTATAGTTACTTAAATATAAATGTCTTCACCTGGGCTCTCTGAAGGACTTTAAGGGAACCTACATGCGAGCCATCTGAAATGTACACACACATTTCCTGGGAAGAGTGCTCATAATTTTCAGTAAATTTTCCTGTTTCCCTTTAATAGTTAAGAAATAATATATTGAAGCAACCTTAAGAAATTAAGAAGTTCACTCTCTGCCTCAGTTTTAGATATGGGAATCCTGAACTATCTTCCAAAAGCTCCTATCAACTGTTAATATATCTCTGTATATATCACATATATATCTCTGCTCCTAATCAAATGAAGCTGGCACTTATTATAAAGGAATCAACCACCAAATATGTTTAAAGTTCATTAACTTTATATTAGTTGTGTTTATGTGTGTTCAGCCAAACACATTTGCAAAATTATTTTATTTCTTGCTGTCAGCACATGTTCCATTTATCATCATATTTAATTAGACATCCAGGCTCAGGATTGGAAGAATGAGTTGACCAAAAACATGTTCAATTTGTGGGAAAGCATTTCTTCTTCAGTTTGTGAGAAAGCATCTGGGTTACAAAATAAATGAAGCAATGAGATATCTAGTTTCTAATTTGGATGTTAAAGAGCCACAGACCTGAGCATTAATTTCAGTTTAACTGGAGCTTGCTAAGGACCACTTTTTACAAGGCGTTACACTGGGAGTCAACACCTTACATTGTGCTTCAAATAGCAAAGTCTGAATAATCATTTCTGAATGGCTCGATGATTTTTATCTAAAATATCAATCACTCACACAAGATGAGTTTAGGTAAGTCTGAGATTAGAATTTGGAAAGTTATGTACTGAAATATATTCTTTAGCATAAAAATCTTAAAGTCTCTATAACATAAGAAGTCACCCTTAAATTTGAGACTGAATTTCCTCAATAGCCTGGAATAAATCTTGTGAACACAATCTTGTAGACTTAAGCAGCGTGTCCAAACTTTAGTGAGACTAAACTCCTTTGGAATTCCTGGACCTGGTAACTTCCATCCCACTTCTTTCAGACTGTGGTTTGGACAGTGAACAGTGAGCCACCACATCTGCATCTTTAACCAGGTGCATTTCAAAAGATTTCAATGCAAGTACAAAAAACACAGTTTGAGACTCATCCTTGGAACTTTGGGTACTAGCCATGAATTCTGGGTATAATTGTTTGCAATAAAAAAAATGTAAAAACTCTTTTAAATAATTTCTCTTTTTTTATGTCTTGGGATTCAGCCATAGCCCTGATTGTTGTCTTTCACCCTCATTCATGTGTAGGCATTTGGTAGACCATAATGCAACTTAGATCCCAGATTACTTGCAACAGAAGAAGTCTGGGGACTGATTTCCCTTATCTTAACACTATTTACAGAAAAGTTAATTAAGTTCTGCTTTAAAAAGCTAATCTTGGCTTCAGACCAAATACGAATTGATGATTTCGGAATGTTCATATACTTTAAAACTATATAATACTGCCTATACATTTAATGCTTAATTAATTACTTTGGCTGACTGGCTTCAGCCTGTTTTGAAATACACTGCATTCTGCTCATGAAGCCATGAGAAGTAACCTCGTCTGGTGCCCCAAACCACCAAGGTTAGTAGGATGATGCATCAAGTAAGTAGTTATGGCACCATGGCCTCTGCCTCACCACGTAGTTATGTATCAGCATATGTTAGCCCCACATTTTCTCTAGCCTGAGCAGGGGACAGCCAATATTCCTTCCTTTTTGGTTCTTCTCTATGACACATGAATCTCTTTTGCCTTAGCTGACATGTGT
Organism: Hystrix cristata; assembly: GCA_004026905.1. NCBI lineage: Eukaryota > Metazoa > Chordata > Mammalia > Rodentia > Hystricidae > Hystrix > Hystrix cristata. Next base: position 22,493 of record PVJO010011714.1, read on the forward strand.
GAAATAGCCCTTTTCCCATCCATTTAGACCTAGTTAAGCCAAGGTTGCCGTAACAATTCAAGCTCAAACGTGGGTGCTACCTAAGACTTGGGTGGGGACAGGGGCTCAGGGATGTTTTATCATCCATACCCCAGAGCTCAGGTCAGATTCGCACAGTTCCTTCTCTTCCCTCCTGATGAGCTTTTCAACTCAATGTTATCATACGAACTTTCTTTTTATGGAGCCACTATTAAGACAAATAGACTTGGAGCTTGATGGAGAAGGATAGAAAGGAAAACTTGACTGTCTGCTTCATCACACCATGTTGGTTTTTCTCAGAGCACCATTTTACAATATTCTGTCGTCTCTCATTTCTGATTCAAAGATCCTAATATCATTTATAACAACCAGGGAATTGTGACTTGTTTTCTTACAAGAATATTTAAAAGCATTCCTCATGCTTACCCTTTGGAGCATTTAATCTTTCAACTATTCTAATCTACACTGTGTCGGATCCCTTATTTAATTGCTAAGCACATCTTATGTCAAAGCCCGTATGTAAGCTGCTCCCAGTGCTGGGAAAATGTGTTACTCTCCTTCTGGCCAACTCAACCACCTTCAACAGATGATCTTCAAGGCTCTGATTAACGTTAGCTGCAAGGAAAGGCTCGCCCTTGGCAGCCAGTGCAAAGTAGCTTCTTCCAATGTTTCTCCCAGGAGTTGAGTATTTGCTTGCTTTTTGTGGGTTTCTTGTTTTTTTTTTTTTTTTTTTTTTTGCTTCATAATGATTATAATAATAGTAGCTAATATGAACTGTGTTCCCCCCAAATATTAGGCCATGATCCAAGTTTTTGGAAGTATAAATTCATTTCATTCTTACAATGATCAGATGAGTCTACCTACTTTTAGTATACCCATGTTTGAAATGAAGAAATTGAGATGTGAAAAGTTTTAGTAATTTGTCCACAAATTTCAAAGTCAGGATTTGAACCCATGAAGTCTAATTCCAGAGATCATACTCTAAATAACACTGTGCTGTCTCTTGCAGTTAAAAATTATATGTATACATGTTCGATATACTTGTTTATTGTCTGTCTCCCTTTCTCCAGTGTACACACCGGGAGTGAGGGAGCATACTGATTCTGTTTACTGTCTCTAGATTCCAGAACAGAATTTGGCAGACGACAGGCACTTAATAAAGGCAAGCAGCAAAAAAGAAAGGACCACTAAATCCATAGCAAATGATCTGACATATGACCAAAGAGATGGTGCATTTTCAATGGTACTCACATTAGCTACATCTCAGACCTGAGTGCTCACGTACATGAAGAGAAATACACAAGCCCCATCTTCTAAGAGCAGAGTGGAGGGTTGCCCGATTTGTAGACTATACTGCCTATGAGCAGTAACCTGATTTCAGATAAGAACTTTGACACTTCCCAAGGTTCCACTAGACCTGCTGTAGCTGAAATAAATCTACCATTCAGGCACATACTCCTGCTGCAGCAGCAGACATAAATCTAGCACCTAGTTATCGCGGACTAAAAGCCAGCGATGTTCCAGGCAACATGGAGACTTTGTTCAGAGCTGGCTTTTTCAAAGATAAGCTAATACTGGGTATGTCGTGTAAATTGGTGCCATTTTGGGATGGGGGCGATGCCAAGAGTGGGAAGCTGGGCCACACCCTCAACAGGCAAATCGATATCAAGCAGTTAGTTTGATTTCAGAGTGACAGAGTGACAAACGGAAACTGGCTCCCATGAGGTGAGGGCTTACTGTGGCATACACAATTTTGTCTCTTTTAATTGAATAGAGTTTGCGGTAGTTGTGTAGTGGAAGAGATAAAAGGTGGCAGCTGAGCAGAAAGGACCTAAAAATACGAAAGAAGTAGGCTCGAGTGACTACTGACCTGTGGTGTGTTCTCGAAATGCTCTCTGGGAAATGACGCTTTCAGAGCGTGCCGATCTTGCTCCTGAATGAAGAGCAGACATTTGCCGGTGCACGCTTACAGGAACCTGAATTATACTGCTCTTCGCCTGATTTGTAACTACACCTGTGCACTGTTAGAAATGCTAATAGACAAATATAAATTTAGGTACAAAGGAAAATCTAATAAGAAGAGCATTTGAATGTGTAAGAAATGACTAATTTTTTGCAATCATTAGGACTAGAGGAACATGCTTATAGTAATTAGGTAAGATGGATTTCGAGGCCGAACACCACCCACAATTTGTGTAGTCTGGGGGTCAGGCGGGCAGCTGCAGAAACCGCTCGGCTAATTATGAGAATTCACTCTTCGTTAATAGAATCTCTTTCCACAAACAGCAGCTGTGTGTTTGCTCACGCAAATTATTAATTCTAGCCTCGCCTCAGCTGCAAGTTTCTGCTGCGCAGAAAGGAATCCTCAGATAGAAGTGTCAGTTATCATCCCAGCGATACCAAGAAGAGAAGAAAAATATGAAATGAAAGAAAATATCCTCGAATCACAGGTGTGTAAAGATTTTGCATCTACCTCCCTTTTCTGCCTTTCACTCCCAAACAATTGAATGCCAATTTTGGAACTCATTAATCTGTAGGCAACCTAGCGAGATCTAATTTATACCTGTCAGGAGCAATGGGCAGCAGCTAATAGGAAAGTAATTGCAATATAAGTCGGCTTTCCCACTTGATAGTACGCAAGATTTTAATGACAGCCCTTCTCTCCTGGAATATCAGACTGGCCAACAGATACGTTCTCTCTTTTGAAGAGAGTCACACTGGGAACAAAAGAGATGTCTCCTTGGGTTTTATTATACACTTCAAATAAACTGATAACGGCATAGTAGATGGAACATGGATGTGCACCTATTTATTCTCTGGGAGAAATGAAAGCAATATTCCTGCAACAAAGTGTGAACCACCATTCTCACGTTTTATTTTGTTAAAACAATAGCTGCCTGGAATGTAATACTCACAAAAATACTATCTCCTGTTTCAAATTGAACTATCTATACTCGATGATGGCGTCGTTTGAAATGTCAGGGCACTTAAGGGTCGTGGGATTTCACATATGCACTAAAGTGTTTAAGGACAAAGGGTAGTATTTATTATATAGTGAAGGGGAAAAGGTATCTCTTCAACTTTTTTCTTTCTTCTGGAATTGTCTTAAGTGGGATTTTTTTTCCGTGAACAAATTAGGAACTTCAAAGGCTACCTAAGGTTACAGAATATGTTCGGTAAATTATATATTTACCAATAGGATGAAACTGACTCCTTGTTTCTTCATTTATTGTCCTAGTGGGTGATCTTCAGGGTGATCCTTTGGTTCAGACAGGAAGTTAAAAAAGTATGAGTTCTGGACCACTACGCCCAGGTTCAAACACCTGGCTTTACAGGTGTCCCCTGTACAGCTTTGAACAAATCTCTAACACACACACAAACCTTCATGTGTTTATAACAGAATCAAATAAAAGCATGTGTGTGAAAGAACTTTGCATGGAGACAAACCAACCTTCACTGATACTATTTGGTGACACCCAGAAGTGTTTGTAAATAGAACAAACATTAAACTGCAAATTCCTTGACGAAAAGAATAGAAGACATTTCTTACTATTATACACCACATGTCAGATGCTGCCATCCTCCTTTCCAAATCAATCCAAATACATTCAGTCTGTTGGGGTGTTTGATTTGAGCTTAAAATCTGTCTTAGGCATTGCAGAAAATACAAAGTAAATAGTGAATAATCCCTGCCTTCAAGTGGCTTATCATAGAAACAAAGACAGTCCATGCTGACACTATTCATTATTTAATAACTACAAGAGGCTCCGTACTGTGACAGCCACTGTGGTGGACCCTAGTTAGACAAGAAGACAGTGTATATTTGGAGTGAAGGAAGCAATGAGAAAACACCAGTCCTGGATTCCTGTCTGAATAAATTAACCATGACCTACAAAAAGTCACTTCACTCCCCTGAGCTTTAGTTTATTTCTAAAAATGAATATTGCAATAGATCTTCTCAAAGGTCTTTCCAAGTTCGGTGGTTCTACAATTTTTTTAAATTGCAGAAATGCAGAATTCAAAAGTATTATTATGCTAAATCCTCAACTTCAGTGAATACAGATATGAATTACATAAAAACTTTCAAAGGAAAAGGTCATTAAAATACAGAACAATAAGCTGTTAATAAAAAGCGACCCATTTGTTGTGCCTTCATGGTTGAAAATTGGAAATTATCCAAGGAACTTGCTCATATTTACAACCGAAACTGATAATTCAGATCAAACAGTGAATTGGACATTTGCTTATACATTCTGAACCTTATTATTCTACGTTTTTAAAAAAATGAAGCTCTGTCTGTGCTCTATTCATATCAAAGTCTCTCACAGCTATATGTGTGAAATATTTAAAAGTTATTCTTTATAAAGACTTTGTTTTAATTATTATAATCATGATTGTCTGATTTAACTGGTCACAAAAAGAAAGTCTACAGTTTCAATAAGAATGATGAGCCTTGGGCCGGGGAATGTGGCTTAGTGGTGTGGTGTCTGCCCCTGGATTTAAATCCTGGTACCAAGAAAGAGCAAAGTAAGAAAAGACCGAAAAAAAAAAAAAAAAAAAAAAAAAAAAAAAAAAAAAAAAAAAAAAAAAAAAGCCCCTTACAGAATGACCGAGTCTCCGTTTCACTGGGTTCTGCAGGACTGATTATTTGTTAGGCTGGAGAGAAAACAGGGCTGGGTAGCTGATCACTCACTAGAGGTGTGATTGTGAAAGTTACCTTCCTTCTGAAATATCGTAGTTTCTTCGCTTGCATGAGGGGATAAGCACACTTTCTGCGAGAGGAGTGAGACAGATGTCTAGCAAAAGACTCTGGCAGGACACTGGATTATACTGGGAGATGTGACATTGTAGGACCAACTGCTGTGAAGGGTTTAGGTTATAGTGAATGCCATCTTGCGGGCTTAAGAAGTCTTCAGTGCCTGATTTGCTTTCTATTATCCTTAACTCTGGAGGTTTTTAAAGAGACCTTCACATGTAAACTTAGAGAGGAAAATATCATAATTTCTCTGTACTATGAAGATGCCTCTTTGGCAGAAAACATTGTATTTTTATATAAGCAGACAGAAACAGGAGAATATGAGAGAAGTTTTCTGATGTGACACGAAAGCTACAGAAGGTCTGTCTTCTGAACTGCCTCTACCTTACTCCTAACTTCGTGCCTCTGCCCCTCAAGTCTGGGTCAACATTAGGGGACCCAAACTGAAGCAACACATTGGTCCAAGTTTGGCATCTTGGTTTTTATTATACAAATATTTGGGTCTGGAAAAATGTTTCAGAAATCTGTAGTTGCATGAGACCTGGCCAAAACCTACTGACTTGAAACAGCAGTAGGGTCTTATGGTGCAACTTTGTCCAACAAAGAGTGACCAGTCTTTGTGTTCAATTAGTTTTGGTTTATTTAAGCATACTGTCTGTTACACAACCATAGAATTAAGAAAAATAGAAAAGAAAATCAAGCAATAGCATACTTTTTACACCAGCAAGGTTTTTTAAAACTGAGCTGGATAAGGAAGTTTATTCTATGTGTCATGAGCTGAGGTTAGAGAATCAGCTTCCCACATGGCTAGCTTAGACTTCGAGAAGGCAATGCTAGCAGCTATCTGGCTTCCTTACAGACTAGTATCCAGGTTGCAAGAGTTAGTATCACAAGTGACAGGAAACACACACTGCCAATTTCTTCAAACCTGAACTGTGTAGCTTCTCCTTTCTACTTGTCACAAAATCACGGAGCCCGGATTTCAGGGGAGAGTATATTGACTCCACTTCTCAGTGGGAAGCAGTTCAAAGAATTTGGGGGCCGTATTTTTCAACGACCACAGTGAATGTTCAGATCCCATTTCACATTAGGCAAAAAGTATTTAATATCATTAGAGGCTCATGAGATTACAGGGTGAACTGAAGAAGAAAGTTCTATGCTCATCCTGCTCAAATCACTTCCAGAAAGATGTGGATGATTCCTAGGGCACTTTGAGGGTGTTTGTAGAACTTGAGTAACACAAAATACCAATGCGGGAAAGGGGATACAATTGCCTCCCACATCCGGAAAAATTCTACTACTCCTACTACCATTTCTCATTTCCCAAGGAAGTTGCAGGATATGATACTGTATAGGGAGACTCATGCCCTGCTTCTTCTTGTTCAGCTGCGAATACCTAGCAGTGATCTTTCAGCTTGTGTGTGCGTCCGAATCATACTGAGTGCCTGTTAAAACACAGATTGCTGGCCACACCCAATAGTTGCTGGATAATTTCTGATTCGGTAGATCGGGAGTGGGGTCAAGAATTCGCATTTCTAACACGTCCCCAGATGTGTGTACCACACTGAATAACCACTGGCTTGGAGATACGGGAAAGTGGCCTCCTCTCAAACCCACCTTCCAAATGCCTATTGAGTGTAATGGGTAGAAACTAATCTGCAACCAGAACCATTTCTCTGAGGCAGCATAAGCAATACAGTTGCTCCAACTGGAAGATTATAATGGAAGATGAAGGAGATGGTCCCAATATTTAACACTCAAATGATCACAAAAACTATTGATATATTATTACAAGTTGATTTTCGGTGATTCAAAATGGGTTAACATTCATAATCAGACTTGACTATTGGATGTATTGCAATTGTCGTAAAAGTACTAAAACTGTTGCAAACATGAAATATTTTTATGACTTATGTGTGTACATGTAGAAATTCATTTGATAATGAAATTTTCCTTCTCATTAAGTGCTAAAGCATCTCAATATGTGCATGTCTTTCGTACATTGAGAGTTTTCATGGCACTTAGCAGGAAATTTTTATATCACTAATAGTAAAGGAAATTACTCTTTTCTCAATGAGAAATTTAAAACTAGAAAAAATGGTTTTATGATTTGTTCAGATTTTTTGTTCAGATTTCAGAGGGTTTTTTTTTTTGTCAGTTTTGTGCATTTCTCTTTTGTAGAGCAGTTTTAGTGCCCATGAATCTGACCTTTTGGCACTCATTTCACATTTCAAATAGAAACCTGGAGATGAGGAAATTCATATTCAATGTTCATTTGAAGAAAGTGCAGCTGAATCTTATGCTGTTTGCTGAGTTAGTCTTCATTTGATTAAATGACATGTTTGTCTTGAAAAGAAGAAGTAAGAGAAGGTCCGAGGAGGAGAGCAGCCCACCAGTTGGTGTTGAGTTGGATCACCTGCGGCACTGTGTCCCACAGGCTGTGGTGGGTTGTGCGACAATTATTTCACAAGTGCCACAACCTCATTATCCAGGTACGACAGGAAGTGCTCAGGCAACTGCCAGCAGAGGTAAAAGTGGAACTCAAACAATAGCAGCTCGGCTGGGTACATCAAATTACATGAGGTGTTTCAGTGCGGGAGCTGACCAATAGCTAAACTTGTTAGATATATTCCCTTTCCTGATCCTGAGCAAACACCTTTACTTTTTCTGATTTGCACAGGCAAAGCTGAAAGAGTGTCTCATTTAAGAGTATTTGACATCTTTTTAACTAAGCAGATAGGCATCCCCAGCACAAAATTTTAATGAACCAATCCATAATTCAATCCCAATTTCCGCATCCATATCTCCACTGCCACTAGGCAATAATTAATATTTTTAAATAGCCACATAAATTAAGGCACCAATAAGAACATTTCTGGAGTGGGGGGAGTATATTCCATGTCTATCTTGTGAATACTGATTGCTGAAATCACCTTCAGCAAACCTGGCTGACAGTAGCCCTGCTTTTGCTGAAAGAAATTCCCCAAATAGGTCTGCTAAGTCTTTGCAGCATTTGTCTTGTTAATTTCAACGATAAGAGAATTTTGTTTTACACTATGTAAAATTTAGCAATGAGTTAAAAGCTGTAGGAAAGTGAAGAGTAAGAAAGAAAGCTGATAAAGGAATCGTTTTGAAGCATGGTAAAAAAGGAAGGTAAGTTAAAGAGATTTGTGAGGGCCGAGGTGTCTCCTTCAGGATAACACAGGTCAGAGTTCTCTTTCCTCTGAACTCTACAGCATTAACTCATGCCAGATTCATCTGGAAATCAATCACCAGGGTCCTGAGGAACCACTCATGGTCAGCATTGCTAATTTGGCGCTTAGCAAGGACTATCTAGTGCAGTTTCCTGTGTGTGGATGGTGAATTTGCTAAAATTTAACATGTGTTTTTTTTCTAATTCAGGAAAAGGTTAATAAAAATAAAACAGGCTAATCTATGTGTCTTTACAGTGACTCTTTTACTGTACCACAATTAACGTGAGTGTTTTATGCATGAATAAGATTAACTTTCATCCTGCAAAAGTATCAGAGCCTCAGAAATGTGGCATAGAACACAAGAGAGAAAGAAACAGAAAATGAAAACATAAACTGATGGAGGCAGAAACTTCATCCTGCAGCCTTGATTAACACAGCAAATGAGAAACAGCAGGATCTGTACACTTTGAGTTTTATCTTTGTCCTTTAATTTACTTTCATCTAGGTGCAGGAGAAAATGAGTTTCTGAGCTAACAGGCTAACTCTAAGGTTCGTTTTTAATGGTATATGTATCTTTGACTTCAAAAAAAATAAAAAAAAATCATTTTGTTTAAACAACAAGACTGAAATAAGTAGAAAAGAGCCATGGTCTAGCTAAATGACTTGCATCACAATTGCTGGTTACGGGGTGACGATTTGGGCTATTGACTTTTGGGTGTGGTCTTTAATTGTTCTTGAAAGCAATAATTGGTGAGATGAAAAAGGCCTAAAACTGAGGATTCAGAGCTGGGTTCCAAAAGGCAAGCACAGAAAATGTTGTTTGAAAATTCAAACAGTTACATCCGATGAGCCAAGAAAGGGTGTGGTGAATACTGTAACTCATTCTTGTATTTGTCCATTAATTCAAAATGAGTTTGTTGAATGATTACTACGTGCTTAGTTTTCACTTTTAGGTAGCTTAGATTCTGATTGGGGCAAGAGCGGAGAGAGGAAAAAGAGATTTATTTATAACCATGTAGGAAAATGTGTGGACAAGTGACTTTCAGAAAGCAGTAATCCATAGAGAACAGAACAAAGTGGTATAACATATCTTGAAGAGTAGGAAAAATTTAGACATAGGAGTTGAATAAAGCTAGGTCTCAGGAAGACAAGTAGTAGGTGCAAAAGGGAAGGGCCTGACATAAAATGAGATACAGGTAGGTGTGTGAGATATGAGAGAGGGTCATGAATGTGATTACAAATGCAGGCATTTTAGGTGGGAGTCTTCAACTCAAAGTGATGAGACTGGAATTTACTCAGCAAGAGTTTGGAAGAAATGGTTGACCAAGAGCTGTAAGACACTTCGAGAAGAGAAACCTAGTAGGTCTTTATTGGACAAAGTAGGTAGGATGGAGATAATAAGGGTTCAGTCAATGTAGTCCTGGGAGAGATATAGGAAAATCTCTACTGGCGAGGCTTAGATATGAGACCCGAACGAGGGGGAGACCTAATGATGACTTCATAGTTTGAGTCCTTGGCAAAAAAAAAAAAAAAAAAATATATATATATATATATATGGCCTTATGAAAAAATAAAGTGCAAGAAACTGATTTTACAGAGAAAGTGGTAAATCTAATTTTGTTTGAAATATCTGCAAGACTACATCTGTAAGGAAAGAGTAAGGTTGGAGACTTGAAGATAAGTGGAATTCAAAGCAGATGATTTTGGGTAAACTGCAGTGTTAAAACCTCCTTATGTATATGCATTTATATCACTAATTTATATTTTTCTTTTGCTTATCTTTGAGTCCTTCGAAGGCATGAATTACATTTTGCTCTCTGTATCACCAGTGCCCGATACAGCAGCCTGAGCCTAGCATGTATATAATATAGATAAGTAAATGAATACGCTAATAAAATTGTATAATTCTCTCCAGAACCCAGCAAGCAAGGCTGCTCATGTCGGTTATTTGGATCATTCTGGCTGGTCAGTGCATCCATTCTGTTTGCTCAGAACTCATGCTATACCGGTAGCAGAATATTTTTAATTCAACCCCTCAATATAGGTGTCCTTCTTAGTTTACCAAATAGGAAACTAATGTTTGAAAAAGGTTTGAGAATATTTGCTTTATACAAGCCAATAAGAGGTAGAGCTGAGCTTCTTCCCCCCTTCTCAGGCTTTCACTCTTCAACTGTTGGTCTTTTGCCAACATTTTCCCATAGCACTCAGCAAGAAGGAAGAGGCAATGAGGGTTTAACTGAGGCTGTACATTGTCGAGAATATTTTTGTCTCAACAAAACTAGGTCTATCTTGTTTATACAGACACACACACACACACACATACACACACAAGGCCTCATGTTTTTATTAAGCCCTGTTAATTTTAATTTCCTAGTAAGGTTAGAAATCCTAATATTGATTTAAGTTTCACAAAACATCAGAACATCCTGTAACACCTCATTTCATTAAAATGACTGAACAGGGTAAAATACATTCCTCTAGTTAAACTAATTTCAATGTATACTCTAAGATTTCAGGATGGAGACAACAACACCTATGCCGAATTTAATCTATTTTTGTTCACTTTTCACCCTTCTCTGGTATCCCAGTTAGTCCTCCTTCTAAGCTTTCTGTTTCCCCAGTTTGGGGAAAGTGTGACACTGCTCGTATACCTTTTATTAAAGAGTGTTCCCCAGAGTTTCTTTCCTCTCCTTGCATGTATTTCTCAGATCAGTTCATCAGTACTACTTCTTGTTACTGCCTTACTTCAAGAATTTAAGTATCTCCGTTCTCACTGTGGTCAACATGACTTTCTAGGCCCAGCGATTCGCACTATTTTTGATCTTTATTTCTGGCTAAATTTTAGAATATGTTTCATCTGTTGTGTACTTTCGAAGTTTCCTTGATTCTTTATCAAAACATTTTCATTTTATTCCTTTATTTTTATTTTCTGGGCTAGAATTTATTTTATCTTCAAGACAGCTTTTGTTTTTATCTGGCTCTGTTTTATTGCCTTTGATTTTCTTCCTTTTATTTTCATTGCTTTGCAGACCCATTATGAACTCTTTCCAATCAAACTAAAAATACAAGTGTTCATAAAGTGTTTTATTTGGAAAGTTGTTTTCACCTACCTTGTTTTTTTTTTTATATCATGTATATAGTAGAGGATTTTTCAACAATGACACTACTGACGGTTTGGACCAAATAACTTAGTCGTGGAGAGATGTCCCATGCACCGTAGAATGTTTAGTAACATCCTTGGTCTGTACCCGCTAGGTAATAGTGCACTGTCCCCAGCCCCAACCTATACAGCGGTCTCGACAACAAAAAATGACTTCAGACATCTTCAGATGTTTCCTGGAGGGCAAAACTGCACAGAAGAATAGTTGCTAGAGGCTGATAAGCCAGCTGATCGGAAACAAATTGTCAGACCCTTAATAAGGGCCACAGAATTTTGGCTCAAATCCTGGCTTCCAGATTTATTAGCCTATAACCTTTAACATAGCTACATTGCTATGGGCCCTCAGTTTCCTTCTCTGTGGAATGGGGTGCTAATAATTACCCTATCTGGCTTGAAGAATTATCTTGCGGATCCAGTGAAAGGATGTGTGTAAATTCACACCATAAACTGTATAGCACCAAAATATCAGTTCTTCCTCTAGTTTTCTTTTTCCTTTGAGTCATGAAAGGGGGCAGTAAAAGTCTTTAAAGCTAGATTGGATGAGACAATGGATTCTTCTATTCAAGGGAAAAAAATTACCCCGCTTGGCAGATTAACCAGATTGCCCACCCACCTTTCTTTTTCTAATTTCCTAGACTGGCAATAGCAAACCAACGGCACGTGTGTTACTTGTTTTTCTTTTATGATAAAAGATGTTAACAGATGAGCTGTTTTTTTCTAAACTAAAACCTCAGTATTCGGGTTTAATTGTAGTGTTGACACTTTACAATAAGTGGGTTTTGGGTTCAGTTTGGGTACTCATCTCTCAAAGTTTTGCCATTACTGTTCCAGACTGTGAAACAAACCCCCAGTGTTCTATGGCTTTCTAATCTCTCTCACCCAATGCAATTAATATGTCAAGAAGCAGAAAGAGTTATGTTTACGATAGCTCAAAGTTGAAATGTCATCCTTTAGGTACTGACATCATTTTTATATGGCGTAAGCAGGTTGACAGTAATTATTATGTGTTACCTCTGGCACTTTAGGTCAGAAACATTCGTGTATAAACATTTGAATACCTCAGTTTTATCATGTTAACATAAAACATAAAGTGAAAATAACAACGTATGTAACATAAAGAAGGTATACTCAGCTTCTCTCAAGATAACAAGGTCCAAAACAACATCCTCTAGAAATTTGGTTCTCTCCCCTGGTACTCTTGATTAGAAAAAGACGGGTGACACTTAACAAGGAAAGAAATCTAATTCCCTGCTTTTTATTTATGCCCTTACTCATGTTATATTCCAATTCAGTTGCCACTTTAGCTAAGTGACCCCCTTAAATAATCTCATTTACACCTACAGGCATTTTTTAACTTCTCTACTTTTTTTATACTAACATGTGTTGTTTATACGTGTAAGTTACTGAGCTTTTCATACAATAGGGATAATTTCAAGGCCATAATGATACCCCCTGATATAAATTATTTAATATATTTTTTTAAAAAAGAAGTAAAGCAACTCTTCTAGGTAATTGATGTGAGGTAAGCTACAGCTTTGGTTGTATATTCATTTTTCTCCAATGTATGCAATTATCCACTCAGCCTGTACCCATTAATATTATTTTTCTTCCTAAGCTAGAAGTATTTAAAGCCATTAGAAAATAATCCAAAGAATTCTATTTGCTGAATAAATTTTAATTTGCATGGCACCAGGAATTTTTTATTAATGGGAAATAAATTATTGCAATCTTTGGGAAGGAGACAAGTTAATAGCTTTGTGAAAAGCAATGGAGAGAAAATGATCTTGAAAAGGTCAGCTCTCCTGTCACAGTGTCTTTATGCACAATTAAAACAAGTCAAGAAAGTGGCTATATAATCAGGACCATGAATATGCATTATATCCTAATGAGAGTGTGAAGATGTAGCAGGCTTAGTGCTAAAGTCATGGTGGGGTGGTGACATAAAAATGGTAATTTGTGATGTAGTATTTAACTGTGTTTCTCTTTCTCATGGAAAACTTAACTCTTTGGTAGCTAGTCCAGTGTGTCTTGGTACATTTAGATTTTTTTGTACTTTCCGTAGCACAATAACAACAATGACAAAAAATTTGAAGAACAATTCTGATCATTTGTGAGAGACAAAGAAAGAAGCAGGCAAACACTATCCACTATTATGTATGAGTTAATTGATGGTCTAAATTTTTCATTTTGTCATCAATTGCTTTGATCTTTCAGACAGTTGCGTGATCCTAAGCACATGTATAAATATATTTTAATTCAAAATAAAATCCTTTACAAACCCTGTCCTGAGCTATCCTGTTGCCTTTATGTTGCAGCTGCCATTCTTCATTTTGTCCCCCTAGGACGCTGCATGAATTTCTAACATATAAAAAGGGAAGAAATAGCATGATTCTTTGATGGAATTTTAAACATTATGAGCAGTTTTATCTTGGCCACCCTATTACAGGGTACATTGTTTGTAAGAACACTCTTTCTGTAGGAAAAGCCTTTAGAAATGACATTAGGAGAAATGACCGGCTGCATCGAGAAGTTAACTTAAGTTCTTAAGTGGTCAATTACCTCTGGGTAATGGCTGCTTCAGTGGGTCATATTGCTGCTGCTCTGTATGCTATTGAGTCATTTCTGGCTATTCTACATTTTAATTGAAAAGCAGTATGAACATTCTGATTCAGTGGTCATTTAGTAAAAGATAATGATCACTGAACAATGATTCTGATTAGCTAATGGCAATTTAAAGGTTTATAGAATCTTGCACAATTCTGCCTGCTTATTCCAGAATATTAATAGAAGACCTTGAACTAATAAGATTTCTGTTCTTGGGAGGAAGAAGGAAATTTTGGAGAAAAGTAATAGTTTCTTCTCATGCATTTTGGCTACTACACCTGACTTATACTATATACTGATTGGAACCAAAGTGGGAGGGACCTTTGTCTCTCTAGATGTGCTGGAAGTATTCACCAGTCATCTTACTAGCTTGACTCTATTTTTCAAAGAACTGGTTTACTATCATTTAATTGTGGGGGATTTGGGTCAGGGATAGAGCTCAGTGGTGGGAGTGTTTGTCTACCACGAACAAAGCCCTAGGTTCAAACCCCAGTACACACAAACTACACAGTTCAGTGTGGGACCTTACCTCCAGCCTGGCATGGGGCAACTGCAAGGAGATTCTCTTCCTCATAAATAGTACAGAACCCTACCTTGGTGCCGTGATTTCAGAACAAGTTGACCAGTTCATAAAGATCACCTTCACTCTTTCTTTACTGATGGACTTCAACAATTTGAGATTTGTTAAACCACGTGGTCATTAAGAATAACAATGTGGTGTGGTATACATTGCTGCAGAGAATTCAGGTAGTGAGAGTTAAAAATACTGACAGGCAAAATTTATCCCTTCAATGTTTTCCCAAGTGTCACCCTTCAACGTAGTCTAAATTACAAACACTGCATCATGTTCTTAGTGTTGGAGTTAAACACATGTAGAATGATTTTTTTTTCCATTTCATAAATGTTATTGCTGTTTTACATTAATTATTAAGTACACACCGCTAACTATAGGACTGGTGAGTTTAGGAATCCAGATACTGGAAACAAAAGGAATATCTATACTGGCATAGATTTTGAAACTGAATTTATCCGTCATAGTACAGTGAATCGAGTATAATTGGAAAGGGGGTATTAGATAAACATGCTCTGCATTATCCACTTGGCATTAGCTTGATAATCCTTGAGTATTTAAGCATAATAAAAAAGCATTATTTGGACGATGATTTCCTCTGAAGCAGAAAACATTCTCAGGAATCCCCAGACACCTCACCTTGAAAGCTCTGTTTTAAGAGAGGCCCTCACACCCTCGGTCAGTGCCTTATTAACAATTTATGCACAAATGTGTACTTTGGCTTACTTGGGTCTTTTCAAAAGTTTGTGTATATCTGGATTTCGAGTCACTTAACACTGAGTTCAAATCTTGTTCTTAGATTTAGCTTAATTACATTTCTGCATTTCAGTAGCTATGTGACTTAGGCAGGTTGATTAAACTCTGAATTTAAATTATCTTTTTACAATAAGGACGTAATAATAGGCATTTCAGAGCACTGTGACAAAAATACGTAAACTCCTTAGCAGAGTATGTGTCCCATAGTAGTTAGTTTTCTGTTGTTTCTTTTAGTCCAGAGCACATAGAAGTAGGAAGGGCACCTTGCTCTCTCTGTTGCTGGAAACCCCCCTTATGGGTCAGGTTTCCCACAGAGATCAGGTCAAGGATGGAGTTCAATGCTTCGGTTGCAAGAGGTAAGAATGGAAGTTGTTAACATTCCCTCCCCCTGGTAGATGCAGACAGAAGGTGGGATCTGGAAATCCGCAAGGGAACCAATGTAACTGTGCTTCCTTCTGCTTCCCACTAAACCTCTTTCTCCTTTCTCTTTTCCACGCCCATAGCTTGGGAATGTGGGAGGGCTGGGGCTGTGTCCAGAGTCCACACAGTCAATGCCGTGATCCCTGTAGACACAACACAGAGTACTGAATCTTCTTCAGCTTTGTCCTGGAAAAATATGGGGACAGAAGGGAAAAGGACAACAAACACCCATAGAAAATAAAATGTAGGAAAAAACATGAAATGTAAAAACTACAAGATGTCAAGATTATATACACTGATTAATAGAGTAACTACAAGATCATAAGCATAACACTCAATAAGAATAGATAATATTTTAAATGTTGCTACTGTCATGACAAAAACAAGTTAGAAAAATACTGATAGAGTAAATTTTTTTAAAAATTGAGATAATTCTAGGTTGGGTATGGTAGCACATGCTTGTACTCCCAGCACTGAGGCCGATTGCTGCAGGTTGAAGGTCAGCCTGGGGCTACATATGCGTTCAATGCCAGCCTGCTAGCATAGTAATAATAATGATAATAATAAAATTCTCAAATACCAGTTTAAAAGGCTGCACATTTTACAGGTGATGGGTCAACATCATACCATTTACTGGATAAGGAGAGTCACTAAGGTTTGAAACAGGGGGAAAAAGATTCACAGATTTTAAACAAACATCCAAATAACTAAATATCATTGAGTAAGAGACAAGTAAATGATACTTTGGTACAGATCCTATTATAAAATATACTTAAGCCTATTTTCTTCCTAATTGTTTTTCCATACCATGTCATACTTTGTATTTATAGCTAGCCTTGAAACAGAAATTGCCAAAAGTGTGCTCCCATTAGAGAGATGAAAACCTTGAGGCATAGAAATGCTAAAAATTGACTAAACCACACACGCAATTAATCTTAAGGCTAGAACTTGATGGAGTTTTCTACAGAGTTTTCTATGATCTTAGACAATACTAATTGTTACAGAGATTGCCTTTAGGGCCCGGGTAAAAATCTACTATTTAAATAGCAAGTGCTCTGCCTAATGTTTGTGCTTTTTCAAAGTTACTAAATCAAAATATGATTTCATTCAATGCTTATTTTCTGAACTGCTCTGCTAGGCAAGATATCTTTCTACATGTAGTTAAACACAGCATGCTGAGGTTTGTTGTTTTCCCTTCCAGAAATGTGTAAGCTAATGGAATTCACTAACCTGCAGGTTCATAAGCATTGTCATCATGCTCATTGTTCTGTAAATTCTGCTTAAAAGTAAGTTACGTTAAATTAAAATTCTCTCAGTATTACACTTGAAGAACATATCATGGTACACATGTTCCAACTTTTCTTTCTGAGTCTCTTTGGTTGGTGGGGCAATTAAGATTCTGATGTAGTTGAATCCAACGATCTGAATGTTCCCCAAACCTCCCAACAATTCCACTGTCTGGGATGAGGACGCCACTTTGAGAAGCATTGCATTTGCCTTCTCTCTTTCTCATGAGCTGACTCTGCTATTGCACTAGTTCTGATGAAATGAGGGTGGTCAAAGTCTCACCTGCTGATTCCAGCGTTCACACAAATGCTAAGGAAGCTCCTGTTATGGTGCAAAGGAAAGTCCACAAAGATTTTTTTACTTTAAGATGAGAGACTTCAGTAGAAAGATAAAATAAGAAAACAAATGTAGGAAAATGGAAGATGCAAGTTAACCAGAGGAAATAAGGAGCTAGGACTGGCTAGGGTCAATGCCACCCCAGTAAGAAAACAGACCAAAGAGTTTTAAATGTGAATCTAAGATAACTATGAGGGAAGTCTGCCAAGCCCTGGCTAAACAGGCCTGTTGATAATGGACACCTCCGTCCAATCTTACAAAAAAAAGGAAACAAACACATAGCATTGGGTAGTGAAATCTTTTCCAGTTGTACTGATTTCAAAAAATATTGTTGAACTAATACTAACATAATTAAGAGTTTCCTAGATAAGGGCTTCGACACTTTCACAATGCTGGCTCACTCTGAGACAAATTATGGGAGACTGTACATGACTTAGAGGTAATCAACTATTATACTCGACGAAGGGAGTGGGGATGTTGCTCAGTGGTGGAGCACTTGCTGGCATACACAAGTTGCTGGCATCTCACACACACGCACGCACACACACACACACACACACACTCACACACACACCCTGAAGAGGAGTCCCCCCGCTCAGTTTTACTGAAGTGTAATTGACGAAAATTGTATATTTTTAGTGTGGAAAATGAAACAAGAATCATTAGCAAGCTAATTAATATATCTATTTCTTACATACCTTTTCTTTTGTGGTTAGAATATTTAAGATCTCAGCAAATTTAGTACACAATAGTGTTATTAACTATGGTCACTAAAGTGCACATTAGATCTTCAGGATGTATTTATTCTGGATAACTGAAACTTTGTACCCCATCTTCTCTCTCAGTTCCTGGCAACCCCATTATATTCTCTGCTTATATGAATTTACATTTTCTAGATTCTACACACAAGTACTAGCACGTAGTAGTTCTTTTTCTATACCTAGTTTATTTAACCTAATATAAAGTCCTCTAGTTTCAACCATGTTCTCACAAATAAAAGGACTTCTTCCTTTTCACAGCTGAATAATATTCCACTATGTATATATACATACAGTTAATGCATTTTCTCTAACCATTTATTCACATTTAATGATTCCATGTCTTGATTATTGTGAATTATGCTAAAACAAACAGAAGTTACTTTTTTTTGAGACGGGGTCTCACTATGTAGTACAGGCACTCACTGTATAGTCCAGGCTGGCCTCCAACTCTTGGCAATCCTCCTGCCTCAGCTACTTGAGTGCTGGGATTACAAGCATGCATCACCACATCCAGCTTGCAACAAACAAGGGAATAGGACATCTTTTAACCATTTTAATATTCAAGAATGACAATATCTTATTTGCATAGATATTCATATTATTATGAGTGATTGATTTTTGTATGCTTTGTTATACATTCAACAGTTACATTCATTCATTCATTCTTTCAAGAAGTGTGTATTGTGTGCTACCATACATGAAATAGTGTTTGGGAAAAAACAATTTAAAACTTATGATTTCTCTTAAAGCAGCTTATATCCAGATTGTAAAGATGAGACTTTTTTTTAAAGTAAGTATTAAAAAGTGATAGTTTTAATTGGAGACCTAGATAGAATATAGAAGAGAATCATACCTTGGTTTGCCTCAAATGACTTAGGAAATATAGTTTCTTCATAAAGTAAGTTTTAAAGAATTCAGTGTAATGTATCAGGCGGGCAAGAGGGAGAGGATGTGCCAGTAAGCATACACAGCTCATGGGATCAATGAAGCCTGGTGCATTTGGAGGCTTGGTGAGAGATGAGGCTGAAAAAATCAGTAGGGCCATCTCATGGAAGTTCTTGAATATTATACAAAAGTTTCGAATAATTTTTCTATTGAAATGGAGAAATACTGAAAAACATAAGCACAAAATGACATGGCCGGGGTGCTAGGAAGACTATTCTAGTAAGTCTGTAAAGAAAAGATGGAATGAGAATGAATAGCAAAGATTGATGATGGAAGATGTAGTGTATCCTTACATTCAATTCCACGGAAGCGTGGAGAGCTCCAGCGAGGACTGATCAGGGAGTAATCTTGTTAGGTTTGCATTTTAGAAAGATTATTCAGGCTGCAATGTAAAGGGTGGCTTGACAGTGACGGATTTGGGCTAGAAATAGGTAAAAAGCCTTCAAGTGGGAGCAGTTAGGATAGTGGGAACAGAGGTCTGAGCTATGTGCAAGGTAAGACCCACAGAAATTGACTTTGTGAGTGTGTTGATGTACTGCGGACCTCCAGGTACGGGATGACCCTTGGCATGCGCTGATTGTAAAAATCTAGCCCATGCCAGACATAGGTTTTGAGGGGAAAGAATATAGGTTATTTTTAGATGTGTACAGTTAAATGTTACCTGGAAAATTAAGATCGTTATTTATTAAGCAGCGGCAGATTTGCCACAAAGCGCCCGGGCTCCTCAGTCATGCAGGTTGTTCCAAGGCCCCCAGACCTAACCTAACAAATTTTTTCAGTCTTTTTTTATAAGGAGATCCCTAAAGTATAAGCTTTACGGACCACAAACCAGGATCTTTGGGACAAAGGCCCATGTGCAGCATAAATACGGGGGCGGGGAAGGTTGGAAATGTTACTGAGTTGGTACTTGTTTGAAATAAATCAGCTACCACATGTAATTTAACTATGTTTTTAAATAAAAGTATGTGTTTTAATGACTATTTTATATGCTGAAATTTTGAAGTATGCTGTGTTACCGATCTCTTATTTTCACAAATTCTCCTGGAATGTTATAAAAAGATCATTAAATTGATGAGTAATTGTCCTATCAGAACTTTAAGGTTCTTTTGAGCTTAAAAATTCCAGATTGGCATGTAGCATGGTGTATACCTTGTGGCCCCACCATCCCAAATCATTTGTGGTTCCATGGAAATATTTGGCTGCCTGTTCTAACACACTTGATAGAAATGTATCCATCTCCTATGTCAGGTCTTCCTCAACTACTTTCTATCCTGTAGAATTAGGACTTTCTCCTTCAAACCCTTATTTTATTACAAGCGTAGTAATTTATAACACTTGCTGTGGTGTGGACCTCGAATGTCTCTCTGTGTGTTAAAGGAAATGGGATAAAGTTACACCATTAGAACCATGCCAATACTGGGCCTCACTGCTCCTTCTCTGAACCATTCTCCATTGCCTCCTGGATGCCATGAGGTTAGCATCTTTGTTCTCACACATGCTTACCACCCCTGTGACATTCTGCTTCACCACAGACACAAAGCAAGTGACCTGAAATCTCTGAAACTGTGAGCTCAAATAAGTGCTTCTTACTCATAAATTGATTGTCTCTGGTATTTAATCACAGTAACAGAAAGCTAACATGAGTAGCTGTTATAATAACAAAAAGGTAACTGACATAATGCTTAATGCTTTTGAATTACAAATCTTACCATTATATAGAATGAAAGTCAGCAAACTACAACCCAGGAGCAAAACACAACCCACTACCTGTTTCTGAAAATATAGTTTTATGAGAAGAGAGTCACCTCAATTCATTTATGTATTTTCTATGGCTACTTTAGTGCTGTATAGATAGAACTGAGTGGTTGTAGTAGAAAGACTTACGACTAGCAGAGTCTCAATTATTTCCTTTGGTCCTTTACGGAAAAAGTTTGCTCTGACTCCTGATTAATAAAATTCTTCAGGAGAAATTAACATAACCCATTCTTTTTTGGTACCCACAATATTTAGCAAAGTACCTTGAATAAAAAAATACTCAAAAATATTTATTGAATAAACGAGACATAATTTCACCAACATCATTATACTTTCCATTGTATTATACAGTTATATATTGCTATACAATTTTTTTTAATTTTTATTTTTACCAAGAACATGCATTGGTACACTGTATACATAATGATCATAATCAACATGGTTATTTTGCACCTGTACATGATACATCTTGGTTTTCCCCCCTCTTCCCCCTTCCCCTCCCCTCCCTTCCATTCACCCACCCCTGCCTATTTGCAACAAGTGTAGCTACACTTTACCATTTTTTCCCCTTTCATCTTACTTTTCTTTTAACCTTCTTCTTTATCCCCCTTTTCCCTATCTAGTTCTCTCTTTTGAATACTATCTCTCTTTCTTTTTTTTTTAAACAAAATATCTATTCTACCCCTTTGTCCTTATTTACACTTATGGTTTCTCATATCAGAGAAACAATTTGATGTGTACTAATAAGTGTCTGATTTATTTCACTTAATAGTATGTTCTCAAGGAACATCCATTTACATACAAATGACTCTAGTTTATCCTTTTTAATGGCT
>PVJO010011714.1:43988-58664 GCA_004026905.1 Hystrix cristata
TTGTTGGGCATTTAGGTTGTTTCCAAGACTTAGCTATTACAAATTGTGCTGCTATGAACATGGTTGTGCATATATCACTGTGATATGATGATTTTAATTCTTCTGGGAAGATACCCAGCAGAGGAATAGCTGGGTCAAATGGAACCTCTAGTTGTAGTTTTCTGAGGAATCTCCACACTGATTTCCACAATGGTTGGACTAGTCTGCATTCCCACCAACAGTGGAGGAGGGTTCCTTTTTCCCTGCAGCCCCGCCAGCACTTGTTATTGCTTGATTTCTTGATAATAGCTATTCTTTCTGGAGTGAGATGGTATCTTAGTGTTGTTTTGATCTGCATCTCTCGAATGACCAATGATGTTGAACATTTTTTCATATATTTATTTGCCATTTTTATTTCTTCATCTGAGAAATGTTTATTCATTGCAGATGCCCATTTTTGGATAGGGTCTTTAAATTTGGGGGGTTTGATCCTTTTGAGTTCTTTATATATTCTGGATGTTAGACCTTTGTCTGAGGGACAGCTGGCAAAAATTTTCTCCCATTTTGTGATTTTTCGCCCTACTCTATTAGTAATTTCTTTTGCCACACAAAAGCCTCTTAATAGGATGTGGTCCCAAGCATTAATTCTTTGAATTGTTTCCCGTGCAGCCTGAGTTTTATTCATAATTTTTTTTTCCAACTCCTATGTCTTCGAGAGTTCTTCCTATTTTATTCTCTAAGAGATTCATTGCTTCTGTTTTTATGTTTAGGTCTTTGATCCATTTCGATCTTAGTTTAGTACATGGTGAGAGACATGTATCTAGTTTTAGTTTTCGGCATGTGGTAAGCCAATTTTTCCAGCACCATTTATTAAAGAGGCTATCTTTCTTCCAGCGAGGGTGTTTGGCTCCTTTGTCGAAGATGAGATGTTTGAGTGTGTTTGGAGTTATTTCTGCATCTTCTAGCCTGTTCCATTGGTCCTCGGGTCTGTCTTCGTGCCAGTACCATGCTGTTTTTTATCACAGAAGCTTTATAATACAATTTCAAGTCGGGGACTGTGATGCCCCCTGCCTTATTCCTGTTGCCCAGAATTGTTTTTGCTATTCTTGGTCTCTTCTGATTCCAGATAAATTTCATGATTGCCTTTTCTAGATCTGTGAAGTATGTTATTGGAATTTTGATTGGAATTGCATTAATGTGTTTAAATTATCAAAGATGTTTCCATAAAGAAAAGCTGAAGTCACTGAGTTGGTTTGTTAAAAAATTGGAAAACTCAAAATTAAATAATTAAGTTATGCTTGATGATATCCAAAAAGCCAAAGGAATGTAAACAATATAGAGATGTGCACAGGACAGGTGGAATAAATAGGCATTTTATTCTCTTGCTCTCTCCTCTCAACTCTCTTTTTGCTCAGGCATCCATAGACATACACACCACAAGTTGATTTCTACCTGTTTATCAACCAAGGAACCCAAGAGAAGGAAAATTTTAAAAGAAGGTTATGTGACATCAATAGTAGTAAAAGGGCTTCTAAATAATAGGCTAAGAGATTTCGTGATCAGATTTATGGGTTTGTTTCTCTACCCATTAAATCCAGAAGCATCATCTAAAGTAATAAAACCTTTTTACTCAAAAACAAGTTTTTCTATTTAATGTTCTGATTTCTGGAGGAAAACAATGAGAAGACGAACCTTGTCAGTATTTACAATCTGTTTGTCCCTTTGGGACACACAAAATAAAAGGAATTAAAATATAAACATCAACCACATTTTTCATTCTTGAACTCACAATCTAAACCTCACAATGCCAAGAATGTTGACATAATTAGATAATATAATTAGTTAACAATTTTAGAGTTGAAAGGTACAGCTTTCTCTGATGATTACAATGATTGTATTTTTGGAAACAGGGCAAGATAGATGGAAACTATTCCTTTGAAGATTAACAATCACAAGGTTGAAAGTCAATTAATTAATATAAAACCAGCTCAATCTTTGAAGAAATTAATTTAGCTCCTGGATACAGACATATAATACAGTTTTGCTACTAATACATCAATATAGAAAACACAGTCAACGTTATCTGACAGATGACCCCATGCAAGTCCATGAGTTTAAAGTTTCGGGTTTTAAGAAAGAACAGAAGCAAAGTTATTCTTTAGGAAAATGCTTATTACTACACCACCCTTTTTTATGAGTCCCTGTTTTACTCCTTAGTAATGACTTAGGAGCTGTGGCAGATTATTTGCAAATGCAACTGCAAAATTACTGTCTTCCTTAGACACGTATTTTTTTACAATGTGTCCTTGTCACCTGTGACATTAAGAGGCAGAGACTATTTCCCTTCCCCTTGAAACTGGGCTGGCTCTCTAATCCTTTTGATTAACAAATATGGGGCAAGTGATATTGTACAACTACCAAGCCTCTGCACCCCCAAAAAACTTGTACCTTTTATGCTTGCTGCCTTGGAATCTGAGTCCCTCCCATGTTGTGTAAAATCTAGGGACACAGACCAGGTAGAGAAAGAGAACCCAGGCATTGAAACTATCCCAAGCCCTTTAACCTGATTCCACCCCCAACCAGCTGACTTTATAGTCAAGCATGAACAAAGCAGTTATAGAGAAATAATTTCCCACTCAATATAGGCAATAATTTGCTTTGTTAAGACATTAAGATTTAGATGGATTTCTTATGCAGCAATAGATAACTGATAGAGGATTCAAATTATTATAGAGAATATAGAAGTATTTATCTATCATTTATTCAAATATTGTCCAGCGACAGTAGTAGAAGCAAATACAGCACTCATTTTTACAGTCCTATATTCATGTTATTTTAAGCACCAAAATATCATTATTGTTACAGATGCCATAGTATATAACTGTGTATTAAACCATTTAAAACCTAAATCATTTATTCTTTGAGTTCTGCCTGAAGAATCAATGCTACAATAAAATTTTGATTCCAGGAAATGTCCCCTCATTTAGAAAGTATTCTGACTACATCCCTCATGTGTTTCAAGTCTTTTCAAATTATATTATTTTAGTTTCCATCTTTTAGCTTGGTGGATAATGTTTTATATTTATAATTCATTTCTATTTCCCCAGAGTCAATTCGGGCCATTATCAATTTCAAGGTCTCTACTGGAGGGCAATTTGTTTACAGGGTTAGGAGAGAAAGAGAGGAGAAAGATTCTAGGGCCCAATTCTCAACCTTCCCCTCTGATCTAATAACTCCCTCTCCTTCCTCCAGAACTGATTCTCTGCAATCCTTCTGCTTCACATGCATTTCCCTTTTAGGCCATCGTTCTGTTCCTAAAGGTCTGGAACACTCCTCCTTCAATAATGTTTATCTTAACTAAAACACGCTTCCCCGGTCGTGCTCCCTGGGGATACTCTGGAACACTCAGGCCTCAAAGACCGAGTCCTGGGCAGAACCTTCCTCAAAGTGCGGTTGTGACTAAGAAATCAGAGTACAAAATTGTAGAGATTGTATCCAATTGGTTTTTTTCCTTATGATTTCATCACTGGACAAATAAATACGAAAACCGGCATGCTCATTTTGCTCCAAGACTGAAATCATTAAGGGATAGCATGATCACTGCTACCAACAGATTAATTCAATCTCAATTTCAAGATTTACCACTGTACTGACCGTTAGCCAACTCTAGTTACAACCTCTGGCTTGTCTCCTTACTAGCCAGGTGCTGTACCGCCAACCACTCCTCCACATTGGACACTTTGAGTGATCCATGACCATCATTCCCAACACTACCAAATGAAGTAGGAATCAATCCTCCAGGCCCTGGAAGACTCTCTGTGACCTATCACAGAGTTCATGTCATTTGGGTTCATCCAGCATCCTTGCTTCTTCTTGGCCAAAAATGTCTCAGCATATCTTTCTCCCTTAGACCCAACAAACCCTAAATAATAGCTATCACTTTTAAACACTTACTATGTGCAAGGCACTGTCATGAGTTTGAAAGTATTCACTCATTAAATATTGACATTGTCGTTACCACCATGTTATCCCTTAACTCCTGTGGTGATGTGTTTAGTAGCAACTCTACAATATGAAACTACTTATATCAATTTCTCTACCTTGGGGCTTTACCTAAAAGTTCAACTATTTATTACAAAAACCTAAGAAATATCCCTCCCACAACTTCTTTGAGACTCACAGTATATACAAACATAGTAAAAATCCTGATAAGTCTTACTCATTTTTAGCTTATTTAATTTTAATTTGCCCAGTGTTTCCTAAATTTACTTACTATGGAAACTTTTTTCGTGTAATCATAAATAGTTCTGCAGAAGATGTTTGGAAATGGTGGAATAAATACAAACAGGACAGCAGGATTCTAATATTGACTTCTGATTCCTCCTCACTAAGACCTTGTGAAAATCCTCCACTTTGTATGGCAAATAGTATGGCAACTGTTGTTCATGTTCAGGATCTCTCTAGATTTTTTTAATATTTCACACTTCTTTAGGTCTTTGCCAGTCTCAAATAGAAAGTCACCCTTTCATACAGAGGTCTTTTATCTTAGTTTCCGTGTATAATTTGTTAAAAGCTTATTTTAAGGACATCAACAAGAGGCCTCTTAAAGCTCATTCTTCTTATTGCCCAGAGGTGGTTGGGCTCTGTTTGCTGCATGCTTCATCTCTTTTTTTCTAATTAGAGTGATCTGTTTGTTGTCTGCTGTCTGGGTTCTGGGTGATCTGTTTTCTCTTTGTGATATAGGGAAAGTGGAGTCCTCAAATCTCCTGTTGGCAGGAAGCATAACTTCCCGATATGGATCTAAACTGGGAAATTGATCTCTCCTTAGGCAGAGACAGAGACACCAGGACACTTCCCTCTGGACATGTGGTGCAGCAGCTAAGAGAGGTGGAGTGAAGGAGGAAGCATCAGTTCCCAATGGTCCCAGTGATTATTTTTGTCTCTGTTTGAGGACAGAATAGCTGGGAACAATGTTAGAGGCATGAAGTTCTCCATTGCCCTATGGGGGAAAGACAAGAGAACTGCTACAAAGTCATTTGGCATAAATCACTACTGACATTTTAATCTTGCTCTGTGAATCTGGTGCAGTCAATTCAATGTCATTTTTAATCATTTAGCACCAGGAATGGTCCTAGATATATTTTTGTAGATCCGAACTAGCAGACATTTCCCACAACAATATGAAATCACGAAGGAAAAACGTTTTAGGGGCTGGGGACTTAACTCAGTGGTTAAAGCACTTGCCTAGCAAGCACAAGGCCCTGAGTTTGATCCCCAGCACCAAAAAAAAAAAAAAAAAAAAAATTAAAAAAAATAAGTTTTAATCATTCTATATATCACTTTTGTATAATACACTACTTGGGATGTCCTTCTAAGACAGCAATGTCCGAAAGAAGTTTCTGAAATGATAGAAATGTCCTGTAATCTGCACTGCCCAGTGAGGTAGCCACATGTACCCACTGAGTACTTAAAATGTGTATAGTGTGGTAGAAGAACTGGATTTTAAATTAAGTTTAATTTAATTTAAACACCCATGTGTAGCCAGTGACAACTGTGTTGGGCAGTGCAGTTTGATGTAAAGTGAGCCAGTGGAAGTAAAAAATCACAGAGTTCTTACTTTTATTTCCCAACATTAATAAACTTGTGAAAAAACACACAAATCGTGACCTCTAGTCTGGGATCTATGTTTTCGTGTAAGCTAGTGAGGTGGACGACATAGTAACTGTAGACCATCAAGCATGTCCTGAGTATTTGGCAGGCACCAAATGAGTAGCATAAACAGCATCTGGGAAAAATTGATCATGGAACAAGAAACAAAACAATTAATCAAAATAGTAGTGAATGAACTAAAGGAGAACATTAAGTACTTGCAAGCCAAGCTCCTTCAATGAGTTGGGGTTTCTTTCACGGACCACAAAACAAACAATGAAACCATGAAGCTAGTAGGGAAACCTAAATGTCGGGCTTCTTTGGTAAAGGCCTCTGTTCTACCCCGTCAAATAGAGTTTAACGTCCAGGTTTTGATCGAAGGACTCTGAGTGGATTCAGAAGTTTCAACAAAAGAAATGTCTTCTCAGACTCCTCAAGCTTAGCTTTAGCCTGGGTTGGCTTGAATGTAACTTTTAGTCATTTGTTTTCTGGTAACTTTAGCACACTGCAAAACAAAATTGAAATGTCGATAAAAAAAATATATTGCCAAATACATCGGAACATTAAAAAGGCCACAGGGGAGAATTTGACAACCAGTGATAAAGTTAAATTGAAAGTGACATAAGTACATACAATTGGCTAGAGTAAGTATAATTTGCTTGTCAATATAACAGCCCTTAAAAAGATCACAAAATCAGGAAGTTATAAACCACTACACGAAGGTTGAGTTATAATATTCTTTTCAAACATTAGCAGAGTAAATGGAAATGGATGAAGCAAGAAAATGCACAGACAAAAAAAAAAGGATGAAGGAAAAGTAAAATGCAATACAAAAGGCATAAAGTAGATAAAAATATTAACGTGAAATAGCCAGACATCAGTGGGAAATGGATTCTTCAGTGTGATACTTGGATATCCATAATCTGATATTGGTTTAAATCACAAAGTAAAAATATGAAAAAAAAGCATTAATATCACAATGTGTTTTCCTTGCAGATATATAAATTTATAAATTGATTTTTGGATGATATGATATATATGGGTGAGTCCAAAAAAAAAACTCACATAGCTTCTGGTTTTATCTTCTCAGCCAGTTATTAACCCATCTTTCTAAAAATCCAACTTAAATAGATACCAAAAAAATTTAGCCTAGTTCCATTTATTTTGTTCTGTATGACATTTCATAACTTTTAAGTCTCTCTAACTTGAAGCCTTTTGTTGCACTTTAGTCTAAACATTACTTAATTTTACTTTTTCTTATTAAATACTCTATCTGTACCCATTAACATGACTATGTTAAAATGCTTCGGAGAATCACTGAAATTCTTCATTATGCTATTTTCTCTATTGCCAAAAAAAGTTCTAATACATTTTATTTATTTTCCCACTCAGACTTTGTCCTCAAATTCTCTTTCTTGTCTTTTACTTTCTGGTATGCAAAACACAGGATACAGTGGGGTTTCTTTATTGTTGTTTTACCATGTTGAGTTTGTCCTATTCTACATATGCAAAATTATGGGGGAACTTCACATACCAGCTGCTTACTCAAGAAATACCCAGGATTCTATCTGCTCGGCATCTATCTTCACCGTTACCTCGGTTGGCGCCCAGCCCTTGCGTGGTTCTCTGAAATCTACCAGCAGCCCTGGGGACAGATGGCTTGGTCAGTGCCCCGACTGATTCAGGTGTATTCCCATCCATCCCACCTGAGTGGAAGAAGTGTGCTTCCTAATCCTCATTCAACAAAAGAAGGAGCTGTACCGGTCCAAGTCCTGTGGACTGAGTCTGGTGGTAAAACCCGAAGTGATGCCAGCACCTCGAGGAGGCCATGACTTTGAAGCTGTGCAAATCTGGGGTGTTGTGGGCACCTGTACAGGCCACGGCAGGCTCAGTCAACAGCGGTGGCTAACAGTCCATATCATTTTGTTGCACATAGAATTACAGTCCTTTACCGGGTCTTGTGAAAAATACCATTTTGCCCCTTATTTTTAAAACACATAAATGTATTCCTCATTGGTATAGTTTGTATTATGAATTTCTTTGATTTTTGTGTTCACTCTATATACCTCATAATTCCTAAAACATAACTATTATATAAACTTAGCTATACAGATAAGCTACCATTACATAACTACTCAAACAGATCTAAAATTGTGACTGTTTTCATTTCAGTATTTTTTTGAGGCAAATTCAAATCTGATTTTTTGCTTCTGTCAATTTTTGGACCTTTAGTATTACAGAGGACCTTCTTCCTTTTAAATGGCTATAATTTAGTTTACTAATTTTATACAACAAAGTAAAGGTCTCCCATCATTTAAAAATATAAATCTTCTAGAAGTAGGCACAAGAAGGATATATTTGAATACTACCATGTATTGCATAAGACAGCTAGAGTTTTATTCTCTAATTTAAAAGCAACCGATAATTAAAATGTAATCTTAGAGGTCTACCAGAGTTTATATTTCTCTGAGTCCCAAACACCAGAAGGATATATTACTATAAAGGCATATATTTCACACATTATGATAAAAATCTCTTCTTCTAGGTATCAGCAGAAAACAGCAAATATGTACTTCATACAAATGTAAATTAAAAATCTAGCAATCCTTTCACCAAAGGAAATGTCCGCAGGATATTTTAAATCGTGAAGTGTGTGGATACACTCATTAACCCATGGGAATTAACCATCTGGCACATGATATCCTCACTGGTTTGAAAGAAAAATAGGTCCTTCTCACAAAACATTTTCCATTCAATATGCAGAACAGTCATTAATAGAAAATTCACTGTTGGGCTGAAACACAAGGAAGTAAGATCTGGGGCATAGAAACAAGTCATCCTTAAAAAGTTATTACAGTCCCAGTGACATTGATAAAAGACCACACAACAACCTTTTGCCT
The DNA here is from genome assembly GCA_004026905.1 of Hystrix cristata. NCBI lineage: Eukaryota > Metazoa > Chordata > Mammalia > Rodentia > Hystricidae > Hystrix > Hystrix cristata. Next base: position 52,517 of record PVJO010011714.1, read on the forward strand.
AACCAAAGACACGACAACAAAGAAGACAGCTGTAGGAGAAAGAGGTTCAACTCAGAGGCACCTGCAGGAGTCTGCAGTCCAGGTCCATCTGTCTATCTGTGTAGCATTAATAGGATTCCATCGATTAGCAGCTACTCCTTCCACCCCCAAATCCAGCACTGGGGAGCCAGAGATGCCCCACTAGATGAACATGCAGTGCGCCTGTGCTGACATCTGATTCTGAGGTACCCCAAAGCGGCAATTAACCCTTTCTCATCGCAAATAAATGGAGTGAGTAATTGTGTATTTAGGGTAACAGTGTTGGTAAGCTTAAAATGATCCACCCTAATATTCTCATAGTGAGACACACTACTCTGTATCTTCAAGCAATATAAACAGTATAATTATATATACACCTGAGAATCAAAAAAAATAAACATTTCTTCTATTACATTATGTGACAGAAACAAAACGTAAGAGAGACTCAAATGAGAGGCACTGGGGATTTAGCAGTACGGGGGCTTCCATGTAAACTGGGTCAGGCAAAATTATTATGCAAAGGTAATCAGGCTGGTTTTTAAGGGTCTTAAAGTGTGGGTAGCATCGGCCAACCGTTTAGCTAAGAAAATGTTTTACCATTATTAATTAATTCATTCATTCATTCACTTCTCTACCTTCACTGTCCTTTTTCTCAGTCTTCTCTTGCTTCCCACACATAAAAGATATCTTGTTCTCTCTTGCCCCTGGGTCTTTGTGCCTGCTTTTATTTCAGTCTAAACTGCCAGGTTTTCCTCTTCATCTGGCTTGTTTTATTATGTAGACACTTTGAACTCAGGGTCTCCTGATCCTGTTTGTGTTTGGTGTACTTTCCCCTTCACATAGGGAGATACAAGTAAATGACTGTTTATTTTGTAAAACTCTCCCCAGACTGTAAGATGTGGTTAGCACCAAGCGTGTCTTACTCACTTCGAGTGACTGGCACACAGTGCGCATGTTTGGTCATTTGCTTTTATCCTTCATCTGATGGACGCTGATGGGATACCTGCTATTAGACGAGGAACCAGGGTGCTGTAGGGAACACTTCAGGCTAAAAACTGAGAGGACCTGGAGATGATGGAAAACATTTAATTCGATAGATAAGATGTGTGCATCCCTGCAATGTACCTCTTTTTAAGCCAAGAAGAAATATATCTGGCAGACACCAATCTTATTTATCGTTATTTCCTTGATGGTAGAGTGCAATAGGAAAAGCCAGAGCTGGTAAGTGGTGGTCAAGTGAATGAGTTAATAAATGAGGGCAGGTTCTCAGCGTTCCAAATTTCTGTCCCTAATGTAGCATTCAGAACCCTCCCTTTTGTAGCTTCTCCATTTTATCTCTGTATCAGAGATAAAGTTCACTGCTGATGTAGGCTATTTAAACAGGTGACCGGGTGACCACCACTCCCCTTTTCTGTGTGCTAAGTGCTCAAATGTCCCCAATGCTGTTTTCATGTTTTGATGCTTCATTTTGAATACCACTGATCCCCACACTACTGTTTCTAAAATACTGGTATGAGTGTAGCTTACGTCCTCCAGTTCAACATGAATATACCCTTGCCACCAGAGAAAAACAACGAAATTGAGAAAGGGCCTTTGGAATAAGCCTCACAAACCTACATAGATTTGTTCTCAGCAGCTTCCCATTCACCAGGCTTCTGCTACATTGAATGCTGACAGTGATCTCAATTTGCACTTTTTAAATATTGATTGGCGATTTTATTCACAGGTATGATGATTTGCTTTGTTTATCAGCATTTGGATAATGAGGGGCTTATTCTAAGGATCTCAGAAATGACAGGGAGAAGGATTCAAATGCAGGAAATTTTTCCCCCTATTACTAGGCTAGCGAACCCTACTAAAAGCCTCACAGCAACTGTAATTCTCCTTTATAGAACTGTCCCAAATCAATTAGTTAGTTGATAATGTGTCTTGTTAAATCTTGCTAGACTATAAGTTCCACTAGGAAGGGAACATGTCCGCTGTGCTCTTTGCTGCTGCCACAACTCCTAGCAAGGTTCCTGAGATGCAGCAGGCATTCAATAATTATTTGTTGAATAAATGGTTTAATAAAAACAAGATAGGGCTGGGCATTTAGCTCAGCGGTAAAAGTGCTTGCCTTGCAAGCACAAGGGTCCAAGTTCGATCCCCAGCACCAAAAGAAAGAAAGAAAGAAAGAAAGAAAGAAAGAAAGAAAGAAAGAAAGAAAGAAAGAAAGAAAGAAAGAAAAGAAAGAAAAGAAAGGAAGAAAACAAGATAGCATAATGAATAACCAGAACAGTTAGATGACAGGCCCTTAAAAACAAAAATAGGACGTATAGCATCAGCTGTCACCATAAAGACCTAAATACGTTTTGGTAACAAAAATACCGTTGAAAATCCAACATAATTACCAATGTGGTTATTTTCCCACCCCACCAACAGCTGGAATTAAATGGCCTCAAATGTCTGTTATTAACTAGGCTCAACTCTCTTTTTGTTTGGCATTAACCATATATTTTATACTTCTGCTACAATCACTTCACTTTCTCTATTTTCTGTATTCATATTCCCTTACTCTGTCTCTGCAGAAAAGCTTTTATGTCAAGCTTCTTTATAAATCAAGGGTCGTTGAATGTCCACGTGTCCCTAACTGTTGCCATTCATCATTTAATCAAGCATTACTCAAGGTGGAGAGCCACCTGGCATGGCAGATGACAGTCTACATGTGTAGAATAACAGCTTAGAATAGCTTCTCTGGGGGCAGATGACACAGTTTCCCTCAGAAAACCTTATAGGTAGAGCAGGCTATAGACCCCCTTTCGATAAAGAAGTATTTATAGAATACCTTGGCCAATGTGTCATGCTCAGAATAAATGCAGTAGGTAGAACTTCCACATTAAAAAAACTTCGGGCACAGTCATCTGGGTAATGTTGGCAGACACGCATTTTAGCACTTGTTACTTAGGTTTCTGCCTCACTTTTTTCCATTTTTTTCTTTTTAGTTCACATGTAATAAATGTGCATATTTATAAGAACTTCTTTTTCTCCTGTAAGGTATTTTTAAATTCCTCTTCTGCTTTTTGTCCTTTGTTTAGCAAAAAACTAATGAAATAATATAAAACCAGCCTCTCCCTCTCTACCATTTGGGACACTGAAGAATACAGAAATTTAGATTTCCCAGAGTACACTGAAGTATAGAGAAAAACATTTTACCCTGCTTAACTGGCACATGAGCAAAAACATACTATTGTATATGAAGATCTTGGGTTGTTGAGCTTATAGTGAGATCCTGATTCTCGCTATTCTGCCAAAAAAAGAAAACCATTCCTTTTAAAGTAAAGGAGGGGAGGGGAATGGGGGAAAAAAAAGAAGCATCAAGATATATTATGTTCAGGTACAAATTCCCTACAATGAATGTTGTCATCATGTGTATAAAAAGTGTACCAATAAAATTAATTTAAAAATAAAGAAAAACAATAAATGGGGATGCCAGGGTCCTGTGATTCTAACAGAACTGGAATCCCGGTATTTAAAAAGAATCATCTTACGCAAACAATGACCAGTCCCCAAACAATGGCCTGATGACAGTGCCACTGATTCCAGATAATGATCAAAATTGCCAAGATCCATTGCAAAAGTTGATACCCACTTTAATCAGAAGTCTGAACCTCGATGTGGTACAGTTTTCTGCCTCTTTATCCTTTTCAGCAATTAAGGTAATCTGGATATAAGAGCTGACGGGCATGAATTCACCCGAGTCCCTCACGTGATTGAGCTCATCAAGTAAACGTACAGAAAGAGCTAAGCCAAAGGTTTTATAGAAATCTCCTGTAGCTCCGCCAGGGCCCAGAACTTTCTCTTGGGGAAGATTTTTAATTACTTCATCTATTTCTGAAAGTAAAGGGGAATCAAGTAATTCCCTAGTCTTCTGCAAATCACCTAGACAACTTAGAAGGAATGAGAACTGACTGTTTATCTGTTCGTGATATTGGGTTCTAATTTCTGCATCGCTCCTCATCCTATTTCTGAAATAACTTACTAAGGAGCCCTGGGCCTGTATTTGTCTTTTTCTCCTTTGGGCACCTAACTCCCATTATAGTTATGAGTTTATTGTCGGAGCTCAGCAGCCAGGGAGGCAATCACTGCCTCTCAGCCTCCCATGGTGTAGGTAGTACCTTGCTGGGTGATGGATGTCTTCACTTTATGGGTTATGAATGAGTTCAGAGCCTTTGGGACAAAGAAGTTTGCTTATACCTTTTGGCAGAGGTGATCCTCCACTCTGGATTCTGCTTTGCTCTCCTGGACAGGCTTTTCTCAACTAACAGTTCACTTATATATTGTTATTGAACAAAAGAATTAGAGCCACAAAAATGAAACAGACAACAGACAATGATGTTCAGAAAATATCTGTAAACGAAGCAAGCAGCCACCACAAATCTTTTTGGGAAATAGGAAGAACTCCAATAAATGAAATGTAACTTAATGGATTTCACATGAATAGTAGTATTTTAAGGTTGGTCATTTTGTGCCATGTTTTATGACAATTATGGAAAATAGCCCAGGTAATCTATTTCACCAAATCTACTTGCCATTTAGCCAAAGTCCTTGAAAACTATTATATAATAAATATTTTATTTTGCTGAAAAGATATTTACTGTGATAAATTAGAATGAGTGTTTGAAAGGACTGCTTTAAATAAAGTAACTTTGGAGGCATCTTTCTTAAAAAATCTTTAACCAGACCATAACTAGATCTAAACTCAACCAATATATAACTACCCAAGACATTAAAATGCATTTTTAGACATTTCCCCCCTCAACAAACTGGTAGTAAGATCTCTAGTCGCCCAACATAAGAGAATCTGAGTCCAAAATACAGTATTCTCTATTTCCAAAATACACTATTTTCTATTTCAAAATGTAGGTCGGGATTTGAGTGTTTCACAGTACTTCACAGCTTTTATTTAGGTTCAAATATTATTTTCACTTTTAAAAAATACCTTTTAACATTCAATCCTAATCTCTTAAAAGTCATGTTGTACTTTATGTTTCAAGTTTTTCATAATTACCTTGACTCTTACATTTAAATGCCCCCAACTATTTATTTAACTATTTTCATGATTATTATTAACAAAATTAATTGAACAGTATGCCATTTTTTGCAGTAAATTTTAATGAGCCTCTTCAGACACTTGGCAATGGGCCTCCAAAATTTGTTCTGTATTTTTCAAGTTGTTTAGACAGCAACTTGATCAATATGGTAATTTTCTGGAAACTCTCTTCTTATTATAGTTGATTATTTTTAATTAACTCAAATTTAGTTTCTAATCTGTTATAATCCTTAGTGATGCATGGCACAACCATGCCTCTTGCTAGTAAGCAAGCACTGATAGTAGAATTTCTGGGCTCTGGTCTCCTCTTCAGGCCTAGAAAAGCACTAATTATGTGTCCCCCTGGGTGCAGCAGGGGAAATTGAAAGCTGTGTAGTTCACTCTTTTATGAACTTGGAAGTTTGCCCTACAGCAAAGACCTTGAAAATGCTGAGATTGTAGAGTCATTGCTGGCAATGCCAGTTTATAGTTCTGGTGACCAAGGATCCTTAGATTTTTCTAGATACATCTCATTGCAAATATTTTGTCATGTTGTCTGACCATATGTCATTAATTTGGGCTCTGAAAATATGGCCATTACCACCTGACTTGTCATCAAAAACACATACCTAAAGTGTCATTCCCTATAATCCCTCCCTTTCCAGCATGTCATATAAGACAGAAGCGTGTAACCCCCAGTATTTTATGGAAACCCACTAAGTTTCTTTTTTTTTTTTTTATTTTAAACCAAGAACATGTACTGGTACATTCTACATACAATGGTCACATTCATTACATTAATTCTGTACCTATACATGATGTATCTTGGTTCTCCTCCCTCTCCCCCGCCCTTCCCATCTGCTCCCTCCCTCCCTATTTACAGCAGGTTCATTCATCATTTTCCATATTTTCCCATTCCCCTCTCTCCCCTGTTGCCTTTCTGCTTTTCCCCTTCTTTCCTTCTAGTACTCCTCTCCTCTGCACACCATCCTCCTTTTATATAATATCTATTACACCTCTTTGTCCTTATTTACAGTTATGGTTTCTCATATCAGAGAAACA
>PVJO010011715.1:0-29170 GCA_004026905.1 Hystrix cristata
TGTGCCACCATACCCAGCTTCTATTATTTGATTTTTTTTGACGATAACCGTTCTTTCTAGAGCAAGATGGCATCTTAGTGTTGTAATTTGCATTTCTCTGATGGCCAGAGATGTTGAGCATTTTTTATGTATTTATTGGCCATTTGTACTACATCCCAGCCCTTTAATATTATCTTTAAGGATGTTGAAGAATGGGGAAAGATTTCTGGTGTTACTTAGCTTTGGAGGAGTGGGGCTTTTGTGTATCTGCAGAACTGCTGCTCCTTTTTACACAGTGGTGTGCCTGTGTTCATGATCAGGTGTACGTCTCCTAGTTTTGAGTCTTCAGAGCTTTAAATAGGGTTGGTAAAGGGGGTTTCAAGAATGCAGACAATAATACTTAGTAGAGTGCATGTATTTCCTACTTCCTTCCCACAAACTCCTGTACAACATATGAACTGTGGAAACTTCCCACAAAAGTAAAGTTGTGAAACCATAACAGTTCATCATGTCTTTCATTATAATTAACTTTCTACCAACAAGTTATTTACAATAATGTTAGCTTATTATTTTGTCTTGAAAGAATAGAATGCGGGCTGGGCATGGTGTTGCAGTCACAGCACTTTGGAGGCTGAGGCAGGAGGATCTTGAGTTGGAGGACAGCCTGGGCAACTTAGCAAGAACCTGTCTCCAAAAAGAAAAAAAAAAAAACCAGAGATTTTTCTACATAAGGAAGTCTTCCAGAAAATTGAAATTTTTGCCAGTTTGAAGAGATATTTTAAATTGTATTTTATGGGTATTTTTTTCTGTGGAAAATGAATATATAAGCTCTCAGATGATAATGGAACATAATTTATTTCCTAAAGTTGCCAATTTGTTTTTCTGTCTTCTCCTGGTTGGCTTCCTCTAATGCAGTATTAGTCCATGTGAAAATTTGCAGAGAATTACACATCAGTCAGAAGAATTTGAGATCATACAGTTTCTTCAATTACAGTCTTACAGAGTTTCATTCATGACAACTCTTTTGGGTTTGGTTGTTGTTTTTTTTTTTTTTTTTTTTTTTTTTTTTTTTTTTTTTTTTTTGGTTTTTGGGCAAAGGTCTCACTACATGTAGCTCAGGTTGGCCTTGCACTCAAGGCGATCCTCCTGCCTCAGTCTCCCAAGTGTCAGGATTACATGTGTGCACCACCATGCCCTGCTCTTTAGAGATTTTAAATGCTCTCTTTGTTTAGGAAATGGCAGTTGCTGGAAAACTAGTATCCAACTAAGTGACATGCATGGAAGAACCATTCTTTTTTCCGTTTTACATACACTATTTGTGTTTTATTTCAGAACCTGTCTGAGAAACTCTCTGAACAAGAATTAGAGTTTCGCCGTCTCAGTCAAGAGCAAGTTGACAATTTTACTCTGGATATAAACACTGCCTATGCCCGGCTGAGGGGAATCGAGCAGGCTGTTCAGAGTGAGCATGGTCTATGTTACCTTATGATCTTACCTAGTGCACCTGCTTCTCAGGATGTACCAACATCAGGTCATAAAGATACTTAGGTCACTGTTCTACTGCTAGTCATTTCTTGGAAAGTTTGTTCCAGATTTGATAGGTTTGGAACACAGAGCATTGTGAGAGATCATTGGTGGGGGCATCTAAAACATTAAGTAACTTGGGTGACAAATACGAGATCTTTCTCAGGGCAGTTCACTCCACACGCTTCTCTTGGGTCTGGTGTATCCTGGGTGTGCCGAAGGCCAGTGCAGCCCTGCGCTGCCTCCCCTGGCCCTGGAGAGTTATCGAAGTATGTTGGGTCTGCCCTTCGCATGGACAGTAACCACGCTGAGGCCTCTGTGCCACGTGGAAGGGGGAATCTGAATTAGTGGTCCTGCAAATGGGAGTGATTTGGCCATGCATTGTCCTGGGTGTCATAGGGAGAGAGAAAGGAGACTTAGTTGTGCTTGTGCACATGCATCGTCCCAGCTTTCTCCATTACTTTAGTGAAAACAAAGCCTCATCAGAGTATGGCATGCCTTACTGCCTCGGTGTGAAAGGCCAGTAGAAAGAACACTCCAGAAAGTGTTGGGGCAGGCTGTAGGAGGCTCTCTAGCCATGTCTTCCTCGTGAGGATTCAGCTTGTTGAATGTGCTTCACTTCTGTGGATACATGTAGTCAGGTGGAGAGAAAACTGTTTTGTTTTGAAACTTTTTTCTTCATAGGTCATGCAGTTGCTGAGGAAGAAGCCAGAAAAGCCCACCAACTCTGGCTTTCGGTGGAGGCACTCAAATACAGCATGAAGACCTCGTCTGCAGATTCGCCCACCGTCCCCTTGGGGGTTGCAGTTGAGGCCATCAGGGCCAGCTGTTCTGATAATGAGTTTGCCCAAGCGTTAACCGCAGCTATCCCTGCGGAGTCCCTGACTCGGGGAGTGTACAGTGAAGAGACCCTGAGGGCTCGTTTCTATGCTGTCCAAAAACTAGCCCGAAGGGTAGCGATGATCGATGAAACCAGAAATAGCTTGTACCAGTACTTCCTCTCCTACTTGCAGTCGCTGCTGCTGTTCCAACCTCAGCAACTGAAGCCACCAACCGAACTCTACCCCGAGGATATCAACACATTTAAGTTACTGTCCTATGCCTCCTATTGCATTGAGCATGGTGACCTGGAGCTGGCAGCCAAGTTTGTGAATCAGCTGAAAGGGGAATCCAGACGCGTGGCACAGGACTGGCTGAAGGAAGCCCGAATGACCCTGGAAACTAAACAGATAGTGGACATCCTGACAGCATACGCCAGTGCCGTAGGAATAGGAACCACTCAGGTGCAGCAAGAGTAAGGTGTAGAAGAGAAGTGTGATGTCATTTCATGTCAGAGCAATCAGCAGTGATATATGAAGGGTTTGCAACAAGGGTCCCAGAATTGTCTAGAAGTGAGTGGTAACAGGTCCTGTGCTAAATGTTAACACCTGTTGCATTCATGTTCCCACTTGCTATCATGTCAGTGAACTCCAGGAGTGCTTTCTTTGCAACTTGGGTAACATTTCTTGTTTTTCAGGTTTTACTGATCAGGCTTGTGAGCCACTCAAAACAATGTTCGTGATCCCTACTGTTGATTCTGCCCTTGGAGCAAACTGAATAAAGCGACACGATGAAACCTGTGTTACCTTACCCATTTCTAGTTTGTCGTGTATGCAGAAAGCTTAAGAAGCAGCATAAGTCCTGAAGAACCTGGTGTTCGCAGGCCATGAACTGGGTCAGCAGAAGTCCGACTCCTGCTGGTCAAATGCGGAGAGTGATGTTCAGGCCAGAGTGCCAGGGTATTCAACAGCTGACACTCTGTGTCACTGTCATTTCAGTGGTCAGCACGACACTGCCTCCCAAACTGTTCGGACTGCGATCCACAGGAGTAAGTTCTCAGTTTGCACACCTGTGTGCATGTACACGAAGCAGTTCTCAAACCACTGTGGCTCCTCTGTGTGTTGCACTGTCCTCTGATATCTGGGTTGTAAATCTTCACTCGAGTGGAGGTAGTGAGCATGGAATCCTCGTGTATGTCATATGGCCTGCTCTAAGCACTGGGGGAACTTTCTCAGTTCACCTCAATGAATATTCAGACAATTGCCATATTGGATAAACCATAATTCCTATCTTTCAAATTAGTTTTTACTACCTGAAGACTACCACCTCTATAAAAATACTGCTATTTCTTTTTTTCAGAATTAATTTCTTGTTGGGGTTTATGTTCCTGAAATAAGGAGGTGCTTTTATCTGAGCAATCTGTGAATGACGAGGTCACTATCTCTGCAGGTATTACCTCCCTCCCCCCAACTTCCGTAGATGTAGGTCCCTGCAAGTTATAGACCTTGGCCTTTTATTTTGGGATACATTGACCTATCTTTGGCCTGATGTTAGTATTTCTTGTGTTCTTTCCCAGATACCTGTAGTTTCCCTGATTGGGACACTGCTTTGGGGAATGCCTTAGTCTCTGAAGACAGTGGCACTCTGGGGACCTACTTGGGAGCCATGCGGTTTTCATGAGGAGACAATGGGCAGTTCCTCTTGGGAATGGCGAGAAATTTAGAATACATTAACTTGCAAAGCTAAATTTACCTGTATCATAGGTAGGTTTGAGATTTCTACTTTACTCATAGGAAAAAAAATAATAGATTGTAAGGAGTTTCAGATGTAACTAGCTCACCACAAGCAAGCAACTTGATTCCAGCTCTGTAAGATTAAAATGACTGTCTTTCAGTACGAAGCTCCCCACTTTTTTACTTACTAGGAAATGATACAGGATTGAAAAAAGGACCCTGCTTGGTGAGTCTGGCCATTGGCTGGTCCTTCCTTGGGCCCTGTACAGCTCACTCTTCCTGGGATGGCCTCGGCAACCACTGAAGTGAAAAGGAGACCTTGCCTGGGTTCTCAGCTAGTTACATCTAGGGAATGGAGTCCAAAGGTAAGGTTTTTGGGGAGGTGGGTATAGCCCTGGGCAGTTGGGGCAGGCCAGCTGCACTTCAGCATGTCACACTGCTGCCACTTCTGACTTAAAGGTTCCATAAAGCCAAGGCTTCACTTCTGCCTTGCTTTCCTTGTCTCAGTCTGTTTCAGCCTTAAATTGGATTATCTTCTTGCCTTCCACCCTGATTGCTCTTGCCAGGCACGGCGGCACACACCTGCACTCCCAGGAGGCTGAGGTGGGAGGATCACCTTGAGTTTGAGGCCAGTCTCAAAAAGATTGACATAAAACCTCTGGTCTTTTAATGTTTAAAGCTCCCAGAATAGCTAACAAATTAAGCGTGGTTTTTGTGGTTTTCTTTGCTACTTGAATGTCCATTAAGTTGGAGACTTCGTGTCTTTTAAGGCATACTACTTTGACATTCCTTTGTTATTAACTTAAATACTCTTTCTGAACAAGTTCTGGATAAAAGCAAACCACCCCTCCCCCTGACCAAAAGGAAAAAAAAACCCCAAATGAGTTGTCCCACCAGTTTGAAAGTAATGTTTCAACTTGGTGCAGATCAGATCATTTAACACAGAAGGAAAATAAAGTGTCAGGCCATTTACGTGGTAGTCAGCATTCCCTGAACCACAGGTCTGTTTCTTTCGGCCTGCTGTTATCTAGGGGCAGGGTGGAGGTGATGTTCTTTAGCTTGCTGGTTTTAGTCATTCTGGGAGCAGCTTCTCATTATGTAGTTCAGGCTGCCCTGAACCTGCTGTGACCCAGACTCTGAACTCCCCCGCCCTGCCCCCAGAGCTTGTTTATTTTGCCGAAGGGTGCTGAACAAGTAGCAGAGTTGAGTCGAGGTTGTCCTGGGAATAAATTCTGTCATGACCTTTACTCCTTTCTTGCATGTTCTTAGTTTTTAAGAATCTTCCATCTTTTTGGGCTTGATCTCTAACAGTCCTGAATTCTCTATAATGTGGATAGCTGGGCACATTCAGCTAGACAGCATTTTCTCACAGGCTCTGCCCTGGGGCAGGGTGAAAAGCTTGTTCACCTTTTAATTATCTCATGTCCTAGCACATGTCTTACACCAGATAAATCAACACTTCCTTTTCTATGGGAAAACCCCACTTAACCTTTGAAGGCTAATTTGAATGACTCTGTAAAACCGGTCTTGTCCATCTCTGCTCCAAGAGACTCTTACCTCAGTGTATGTGTTTTTCAAAAATTTTTTTGACCATGACCAGCAGTAAATCATGATGTGGTACACTTCAGTATGCTTAGCTATAGGCACACTCATGGTGTAGTTTAAAAATACATCCCAATTACAGACCTGCATATGTTTTATTTTTGTTTTTCGGTACTGGGGCTTGAACCCTAAACCTTGCACGAGGTGTTAATCTGAAGCCTTTTTAATTTTCAGACAGGATCTTGGCCAGGTTACTAAAGCTGGCCTTCCACTTGAACCCTCCTGCCTCAGTCTCCCGAATAGCTGGGATTACAGGCAGACGCCATTGTTTCTGGCTTGTAGTTGGATTTTCTGATCCATTTCCTTCAAAATTTTGCAGTCAAAAACCGCCTTATCTTACAGAATACGCAGAAACAGTAACAGTACACCCGTAACATTTTCCTGCCAAGCCCAGTACTTGAGCCTGTACCTCAGGACACCAGACGATTAAGGTTTTAAGCCTCTGCAAAAGTGGCAGTATTTTTTATTAAATCCATTCAGCAATTACCAATACCTAAATGCTAGATGTGAGTTTAAATCAATTCAAGGTCATGTGATCCTGTTGAATTTTTTGCTTGAGTACTTCAACAAACTTAGTAAGACATTTTATTGTTCAAATTCTCAATGTTCTGTTGTGTAGTTTAAAATTTCCACACGTCGGTAACTGAAATCTGAGGCAACGCTGAAGTTTATTCCACATAATGAAGAATCTCCCCTCCTCACTTCCACTTGCTGTTACAAAAGCTACTTGGAAAGTTTCACTATCCACAGTGCATACTTTATAGCTTTTTCTTTTTTTTTGGTAGCACTGGGGATTGAACCCAGAGGCTTTGTACTGAGCTACATCCCAGCTCCCCCTCTCTCCTTTTTTTGAGACAGGGTCCCAGACTAGGCTCAAATTTAAAACCGTCCTGCTTCAGCCTCTCAGAGTACTGGGATTAAAGGTGTATAGGTGTATCATGCCTCACTTACAGAGGGCTGTAGAGGCTATATCAGAATTAAACATTGAAAGAAAAACAGAAGCTGGGTAGTGATGCACTCCTGTGATCCTAGCATTTGGAAGACTGAGGCAGGAGGACTGCTACAAGTTCAAGGCCAGACTGAATTACATAGTGAAATCTTGTCTCCAAAAAAAGAAATATACATGTCCATTAATTATAATACTTAGTCTTCATTTTACCAATTGTGTACCCTAAACCTACCATTATCCTCTTTAATTCCAAAATGCATTAATTATTCACATTTACATATTCCTCAAATTGGGATACTATTGATCAAATAGCAATTGTGATGTAATTTCAAGAAAACCTTTAAAATCAAAGCAGCAGCAGCATACAGGCCAGCAGAGGCTGGTGAGCAGCAGCATGCCAATGCTGGCAGTGTGAACGCGCTGTGGCTGTGTAGGCCTTACCCGTTACCAAGCGCCACAGGCCTCGGGGTGTGCGCTGTGTCGGGAGAGATGAAGCGGAGTGCCGCTGCTTAGAAGGTACCTCCTCAGCGATGCACTGAGGGGTCGCTTAGTTAAAGAGTAAATTGGGAGCGTGATCTAAAGTCAGTGTTGTGTCCACTGTATTCCACAGAACCAAATGCACCAAGTTTGCGTCCTCTTGTCTTCTTTGTATCATGGTTAAACATTTCACTTGCTGTCGCTGTCGCTCTCACTGCTGCTGCCGCCTTCACGATCACTGGCCAACGCAGTCAGGCTGCCCAGGGCTTCCCTGTGAGGAAAAGTCACTGGAGGTTACACTGTAGGGTGCTCGGCATCTGACACTCACCTATGTCAAGAACAAAGGAAGAGGTTCCCACGGCCCGAGCTATGGGCCCCCCCAACTCAGGACAATGCAGCAATCATTACATCACTAAATGACTACATCCTTTTGCTAAGGGAAGAAGGGACTACAGGAGAGAGAGACTCGCATCTGACTGGGGGAAGATTCCAGTCCTGCTTACTTTTGTTCTGGGTCCATTGCAAATTCCGTCCTCACTCTCTGGGAGAGACTCTCACAAACAGGCAAACTGAAGGCACTTGCCAGTTTCACAACCTCGATGGCCTGGGCAGGACTGTTGTATACTTTTGCGCTGTCCATAAATTCGTTTAGCAATTCACTTCTGTTTTAAAACAAAAAGCAAAATATGAACAGTCTCCAACTGAAACCCTTCAGTCAAAGGCTTACATACAAAATTCAGACTTTGGTTTATAAATAAAACCCTCACATAGTAGCTTTGGAGTCAAGCTATATGAAGCCTAAAGGCCCCAAAAGATACTGAATATTCATTCAATATACTTTCACTGAGGATCTATCCAACATCTCCCCAGGAAGGCACAGTCACTGAGCACAGCACCCAATGTTGTGGCTGAGGTATGTGAACAAAATGCGATCATCTACAAGAGTCAGGCCAGTCTGGTGCCAGCCTGTACCAGGTGAGGCCTGTTAATTTCAGCTTACCTGGGGATTTTATTTTGCCTCCTGAAAAGTCCCAACATTTTCCTGTGAAAGAGATAGGAGAACGACTAAATATTCAGCAAAACAAGACTATCCAATGAAGCTGTTCTCCACAGGTTCAGAGACCGAGCACCCTTTTTACACTGTAAGCTTCTGGAGATGTCCATCTCTGGACGCCACTGAGTCCCAGCCCTTCCCTTTACACTGTAGTCAGCTTAGGGGCTGAACCCCGCCCCCAGCCCCACTCAGCTACATTAGATATTTCACTGGTAAAGCAGTGTGGTCAGTGTTGACAACTGGAGAGAACATCCTGCAGCGCTTGCAGCTGAAGAGAGGCACAAAGCACAGCCTGGCCGCCTCCCCTCCTCTGACGGCATGGGTCTGTCCTAAAACTGTTATGAAGAGCAGGCTCAGATCGAGGCAAGTCTCATGTAAGTGCACACCCTCAACCTGCCACATGCAGGACAAAGGCGGAACACAGACATTCAGCTCCCATGATTCAGCTGAGGTCCGTACCCCTGCGCCAATCATCACAGCCTGATTCACAGCAAGTGTGCTAACCTGCCTCAGCTAACCAGCACCTGTTTGTCACTTAGCAGTGAAGGTACTAGCAGATCATGTGTGTTGAGTATACAGCACTACTAAGAAAGTTGCAGCATCTTTGCCTGGAGACAGTTTAACAGCCATGTTTTGGACTGACAATCAGATGTTCAAATCCGGTTTCTCAGACAAGAAGCCACACACAATGCACCCTGACCTAGCAGAACTAATACATTTACATCCAACACAAACTATGGCAGAACCACCTGTGACTACCTTGCCAAAGTATCCTTTTGGAAAAAATGAATAAGGTTCCCATTTATAACTAATCGCCAAAAGTATGTGAGTGCTGGTGAAAACACAACCCATACGATGGCATAAACCCAAAATAGGTTCCAGTCAAGGCCATGTTTAGTGAACGGTAGTTTCCAAGATGATCAAGTACACAGCCCACATTTTAAATTAGGGAATGGGGGTGGGAGGAGCACTCAAAAACAAGCCGACGACCGAAACATTAAGGAAAATGTTTCTTCGATCACTTTATTCCACTTACATGGGCTGACAAGTGAGGTTTCTGTGTTACTTGCCCACTGATACAGAAAACAGGTCAGAAATGGAAAGACAATTCACAGTCCATCTAAACCATGCAGCCCCCTTCTCAAATACTGTACACCATGCTCGGTGGTCTTCTAAAATTTGCTTTTTAGCTCCTATTTGCAAGTTCCTACTGAAAATTCATTATGCATTCCAGCGTGGCTTTTGATGAACAACATTACCATACAGCCAAACTGGAAAACCTCTGTGCACCTGGGTAAACATCTTAGACATATAGAAGGCTACTAACTGGCACGCGTGGTCTGTACTCACCAGGCTTCCTGGGCTCTCTCAGCTCTTAAAAAGAGGACAGCTATACAGTTGAGAACATTGGCCGACCAACTGGGAACTGCGTGTTTGGCTTCCTGGCTTTCATACGTAGATTTGATGTCAGCAGCACAGTCAGCAAACGCCATCTGAAGCTGAGCAGCTCAAGAGTCAGCAGAACTGCTGAGTGGGTGTGATGGTAATTTAAGTTCACAAGATAACGTTTTACCATGTAAATATATTGTGTATACGGCACATAAGTAAGACAGTAAAAAGAACAAAGGGCCCTATTCTAGGATAATTTGATTAGCCACATCTTTCAAATTCAGCTGAGTTTTTTTTTTATATATATAAACTTTTAAAAAAACCAAGCTCTGTTCTGCATAGAGAGAAGCTATTTTCCTGTGGCTTGCTCTGCATAGAGGAAACAGGATGACTTTAGGAAGGAATGGCATTCTGCTAGCAGCATGTTTAGATTTATCTCCACAGTGACAGATGAAACCAGAGGAACTACTCTTTAAAAGGACCCCAGTGTTAGAGGATTCACTGATGAGTACACATCTAATTATGATAATGAAACTTGAGTTTCAAAACAGACCTACCTGTGGGGGGTGTTTATCCCTTGCCATGAGCGTCAGGATTTCTTCTCTTAGGTTGTTGCGAAATGTGTGACCGTATTCTTTACTATCTTAAAACAGAAAAGAAACATGAGAATGATCATCAAAATGCTAAGCTTTTTAGCACAGTTCAATGTTGGTTGTTAACCTTACCTGTTTGATGCATAAAAAGCAAGTTGCTGGTATTTTCTATTCGGGGTTTATCTCAGGCTTCCAGAAAGCCAACAGGGTGATTAATAGTGCAGACGACTAAGAATAGTAAAAGCACCGTTTCCAGTCAGATACAACACATGCGTTACATGTGGGCAGCCGGCAGCTCCATTTTCATCATCTGCAAGTTTTGCAGTGTTCTCTTACATACAGTCGTTACAGCAGTCTTGTGCAGTGGCAGGACAGGACTATAGTCTCAGTTTCATGGAAACTGAGGCAGTTAGAAATGGATTTTATGGTAACACAGCAGTCACTTAATAGAAGAGATAGAGTATGTGTGTCTCATCTTGCTGCCTGTTTATATAAATCAGACCAACACACACCCATGCCATGGCTGTTACTTAAAAACATGGCTATCACAGAACTGAAATGATCCAACAGTGAACAGAGGAGCAGCCTGGGCTTGAAGGTCACAGACCTGCACTGAGATTTAGTCTGCCACATAACTAGCACTGATCTTCCTGGGTCACATCACACAAGAGCTACACAAAACTGAATTTATTCGATTGTCACAAAGGGACAAACGCAGGTCATTTTCAAGAACACTTTACTCGTGTAATTCTATATGTGACATGAGCAAGTGACTGGGAGCTCAACTAATGTATTCAACCCAGCCCCACATGGAAGTGTTATCCCTAACAATAATGTTAACATTTTAATCAAACTATGGGACACTGAAGAAACATGGGCCTGACACTAACCTTTCCAAATCTGAGGAATCATTTCTAACCGATTGGCCACATCCAAAGCTTGAAGAAGATCTATCAGTATTTGGGAATGGGGAAAGAACACCTGATTAAGAGACACACAAATATAAATTTAAGTCATTAGGATAGATACCCATAAAGTCATATACAATGATAAATGACAAGCCATGAACCAGCTTACCGAAGGTATTAAGTCCTTATACCACTTTAGGGTGGTATCAATTTGTTCCATCAGGCAAAGCAAACTGAAAAACTTGGAACTGTGATGGAGAGAAAAATAGGTTTAATCTAACATCGCTATGTCTAACAACAATGTTAGGGTTAGTGAAATTGTGTAGTATTTCCAAACAAGGTCAAGTCACATGGCCAATGCTTGACCCAAGAGACGCTAACTGTGCCTAATGTCCCAATTAACATCTTTGGGCCCCTGACATGGTCATTTACAATCACCTGCTCAGTGTTCTCTCAGGTCCTGGCAAGCGTGAGTATCACAAGCATGTTAACAGCATCCAATGTGAAGCAAGGATTTGGACACAAAAGAATCCTCTCAAAGATTCACTTTTTTTTTTTTTGTGGTGCCGGGGATCGAACTCAGGCCCTTGTGCTTGCAAGGCAAGCACTCTAATCACTGAGCTAAATCCCCAGCCCCCTCTCAAAGATTCACAGGCTGCCTTAAATTCACGTTTTTATCTGCCTAAAAGCAAACCTACTGATGGAACTTCCTGGGCTCCAATATATTGATCTTCAAATAATTTTTAAAAAGCAAGGGACTGGGAAAAAAATCTTTAGGGATTCTCCCTGCTACAGTAATTTGGAAATAAATAAAGGGTATAGGAAAAAAAAGATACACTGATTTTAAAGTAACACAAAGAAAAAACTCTTAAAGCACACACACTAGCATATCCAGTAATTTTCCTAATGTTTTAACTAAGTGTTCACTTATTAAGTAACAGGCATGCTCATTAAAACCAGAGATGCGATATTGAAAGCCACCAAAAGCTTCCCACTTGCAGGATCTACTAATTAAAACAAAAGGATACATTTCCAGTACACTTACTAATAGAAATCATGTTGAAAATCAGATCCAATGAATTTCCGGTTTTCTCCCGTGTTTAAAAGGCCATGTACTTGGTAAGCAAGGTCAAGATCTCTGAGGGACGAGCACTGAAAATTTCCAAGTAGCATTACTGACATGCTTAGAAGCCAAACAGCAGCTCATTACATAAAGAAAAAAGTCGTTTCTTGGGGAATACTTACACTGAGTCAACTTACTGTTTGACACCAAATAAGTCTGAATTGGGCAAAAAATAAACCCTAACTTTTGCGAAATTCACAATAAAATTATTGTGATCTAACATTACACTTTTAGAAATAAATCATACAAAAAAACACACGGTGTGCTCACAGGCCAGCATCATGTTAAACCCTACCAATGACTACAAAAGGCCACCACAGAACACAGTTCTTCCCTCCCGTGAAACACCGACGCTCGCCAACAGTTACACCATGGAAGTAATGTTTTAGTACAGAAAGGAAAAAACCTGGAGGACACACACTCAACTACAAAGCAATTGGGCTGGGGATTTAGCTCAGTGATTAGAGTGCTTGCCTTGCAATCACAAGGGCCTGAGTTCGATCCCCGGCACCACAAAAAAAACCAAAAAAAAAAAAACAAAAACAAAAACAAAAAAACTACAAAGCAATTATCCTTCTGATACAAGATAATACCTTTTTCATCCTAAACTACACGACACTTTCCTCATGATAAAATTAAAAGCCAAAATCAAAATCAATTTGTATCAATTTAAAAAAGTTAACTACCCCGGCACCCCCCACCCCACCAAAAAAGTTAACTGACTGGGCACGGTGGTGCACACCTCTAATCCCAGCACTTGGGAAGCTGAGACAGGAGAATAATGAGTTCAAGGCCAATCTGGACCACATACTAAGACCCTGTCTTTAAAAACACAAAAAAATTTATAACAGTTAATAGGCAGATATGAACTATTTCAGAAGTTTACTGAACAGAGGCATGAAATATGGCAATATCTATAAAAACACAGGGTAGGAATGTTATATAATTTAAAGCACAGATTTTAGAGAAAATAGAAGCAAAGACATGAACTAAAGAGGTAGGAAGTAAAAGAACCTTCTAGTTACAGTTAAATTCAAGAAATGGAAAGTAATCATCTTTAAAATCAGGACTATGAAGTTAAACAAGAAAATGGTACTTACAACATTCATAGCTGACTGAAAAAATTTATCTGGAAATCAAAGTTCACAAGAGTTTCTGTTATTAAGAATGAAGTATGTTTTCAAGTAAATAAAATCCCACAAACAAAACACCTGTTTTTAAAAACAAGGAATAAAAACAAGAGGAGAGGACAGAAATTTTGTCTTTCTCACAATAATCACCCAAAATATTACTAACATAACTAAGTCCTCCCCTCATCACAAAACCTCCAACAGCTGGCACTCAGGCAAATGGTCTTGCCTTTTAAGGGGAAAAGCAGAAGCAATTTCTGTACATACCATCATCTGGGTCCATTGCAGAAAATTTCTTTCCT
Source organism: Hystrix cristata (assembly GCA_004026905.1). Taxonomy (NCBI): domain Eukaryota; kingdom Metazoa; phylum Chordata; class Mammalia; order Rodentia; family Hystricidae; genus Hystrix; species Hystrix cristata. Next base: position 13,583 of record PVJO010011715.1, read on the forward strand.
ACTAATTCACTTATTATATTGTAGATGATGAGAGAGTGTCCTTTTGAAGAGCTTCCTGCAGAATAAGAAAGCAAATGGGTTTTATTAGGAGTCCACTTCCTGTACCACTACCAACTTCCAACACCTAGCGAGACACACACCGCCTGAGTCTAAGGGCTGACAGCTGAGCAGGGGCAACACTTACTAACACTACAAGTGTTAGTAAACACTGTACCTCACAGAGTGCAACAATAAGATCTGGAACAATCACAGATCTCTGTCCATGTATTCCAATCAGACTTCTCCCTGCTCCTCCTCAGTCTCTCTGTGAGAAGCCTGACTTTCACTGGAGTAGGGGCAAACTCCAGCACACACCACACACACTCAACAAACCAATACACTTAGAAAAACACATTTGCTAGCAATCATGTTTTCCATTATAATCAGATGAGAAGACCAAGAAAAAGGATACTGTAGAATAGTTCTTAAAAAAAAAAAAAAAAAGAGCTGAGTACTAATAGGTCAAAAAAATCACCTACAGTATTTCCAGTCAAATACTTATCAACTTCCTTTCTCTGCCTTTTTCTACACCTAACTGCTAACAGTTGTAGCAACTGCAGATATCTTGTTATAATTTCCTGAGGCGTGTATACATTTGCTAACATTCCTATTTTATTAGGCTCATTAAATTCTATTTTATGTGCATTTCTTTACTATTGTAGACTCTCTTCTTTGGGTAAATTTTAGGAATTATTATTGCAGATAGCCAACTGATACAGAGAAACTAGCATTCCTCCCTGCTTCCCAGCCTCCTCAGTCACAGCTGCTACTCAGGATACATAAACTGCTCTGACTCTAGTTAACAACTGAACCAAAGTAGTAACGTGACGGCACAGAGGAAAACAACAGACTGCTCACAAATACCAGCACGGCTGCAGTCTCGTGGCTACAATCTGAGTAAAAGTCTACAAGACAGAATTATCGTGGAAACCATTTATCTATTGTGGAAACCATTATCTATTGACCAAGATAGTCAATTACCTGTTATTTTTCTCCTTAAAATAAACAAATATTGGTGAAGGTGTGGACCTTGAAAATCCGCCCTCTAAACCAGAGAACTGGGTTTGTCACTATTGTTTTTATAAAATCAATCACAAGAATGATTAACAAGAAACACTGTACCACTCGGGAATTTTTCCGCAGGCTGAGGGCAAATTACTATTGTATATCCCTCCCGGTCATGGCATAAGACACTGTGCACAATTCGTTACATCATCACGCCCATCTAGTCCCTTTTAATAGAACTGGTACGGGGCAGATTTGAAATGTCAACTCAGATGTACCTGGCTCCATAATGGCTCCCATGGAAATAACTGATCTAAATGTAGGTGACAAACATAATCTGAAGGTCCTCTCAGAAGCTTCACTTTTCTCTGGAGCAACTGTCCACTGGCTTTCTACCAAGGTGGAAATGTCCTGTTACCTGCATCATGGAATATGCAGCCACCAGCCTCACAGGACTGCTGGGCCCTCACCTCACAAAGGGGTTTTATTTTAGCCAATCAGCCACACACAGTTAGTGACTACTCTACTGGACGGCTGAGCTCCAGAGACCAAAATGAACTACACACTAAAATACCCCATCCATTCTTCTTTGTCCCACAATGCCAGCACTTTGGATAACCCCCTCCTCCCCAGCTCAAGTGCTGCCTCACAAACAGGGTCACTGCCTTCAAGAATAACTTTTTGCTCAGTTAGAAATGTTGTGAGCTTTTCATTTTAAATTCAGATATAGATAACTTGCAAAAATCATATAAACCAAAGGGAGATGGTCAATTTTCTACAAAAATTCAACTAATATAAAATACTACTTACCGCGTTGATAAAACACCTGAATAAGATGATGATATGTTGCAAGCGAGGGTTCTCAAATTACCAGGTAGATAGAAAAAAAATGAGAAATAAAGTAAAAATACAGCTATCCAAAACTCAGCTGAGGCACACCGAACTATAAAATATACTGATGTCCATATTTAAGCAAAAGATGCATTTCAATTCTTTGAAACAGACATTTTGCAGCCCATCTAGTTAATGTAAATTAATGTGAACGAGTATGATTCTTCATTGAAAACAATAAAGAAAGCATAATGAAGCGAACTGATTTCCAACTAACCTCCTAAATAAATAATTATTGAAATAGAAACGCATTTGGGTTGAAATAGTTATGCTAGAGAAATGTCATGGCATTTATTTTGTTTTGTTTTCTGGAGATGTTTTATTTTTTTTGGTGCCAGGGATCAGAACTCAGGGTCTTGTGCTAGGCAAGCACTCTAACCACAGAGCTAAATCCCCAGCCTGTTTTGTTTTTTGAGACAGGGTCTCACTATGTAGTTCAGGCTGTCTTGAACTTACTATATAACCCACGCTGGCCTTGAACTTGTGGTGATCTTCCTGCCACAGCCCCGTGAATGCTGGGATTACAGGTGTTCCCCACGATGCCCGACATGTCATGGAATTTAAACCATCTAAGCAAAAGGGATCAATTCTCTTCAGAATCAAAATCTACAGAAAGTACCTACAATACTAAAATAACATTGTAAACTGGGCATGGTGCCACATGCCTGTAATCCCAGCACTTGGGAGGCTGAGGCAGGAGGATCGCCGTGAGTTAGCGACCATATGAACTGTATAGTGACACCTTGTCTCAAAAAAACCTAAATAAATAACATTGTAATTTGCTGTACAGAATAAGATGATAAAGGCATTCCCACAAGAGTAGGTAAAATTGTCCCTTAGCATCTAGGAATCTTTAGATTCTCAAGTCCCTTAAATAAAGTGGCATATAAATGATGTGTCATATACTTACAATCATCTCTAGAGTACCCATAAAACCTAATATAAATGCTATGTAAATAGCTGGCATACCACTTTGTTCAGAAACTGACAAAAATTGTTTTCCAAATGCTTCTGATCTGTGATTGGTTGAGTCCATGGACACGACTGCCAACTGCACATTTAACTAAGTGTACCAAACAGTGGAAAGGAAATTCCTAACATCCCCTACAGTATGTGGATAGCAAAGGAAGTCACACATCTTCAGTGCTTATGTGGCCCTGAAACCTCTGGTCAGCACTCACTCGCTTTCAGTGAGGACTCTGGGGTACACCCTTACCTATTCCGATAGCTTTCATTTCACGTAAGGTCTGTAAGGCTGGTAATTTTCCAAATACACGAAATCTTCGGAGGTATTTTAGAATGGTATTAAAAGTCTGTAGGTTTGGTTTTACCTTCTGTGCAACCATATGTCTCAGTAGACCCTAGTTGAATCAAAAGCAAGAAATAATTTTTATGCCCAGTTAATTTGCCAAAAATTTATTTCATATAAAAGGAGAGAATTTAGCTTTCTGGCTCTGTCTGAAGCAGGCTGATAACTACAGTATATCCCTAATTTAAGAACTGTCTGCTAATTAGCAGGACCAGTGATTCTGCCTTTTAGAGAAGCCTCCTAACTCATCCACACCACTTGATTAAGGTGCCTAATTCTCTTCAGTCCTCTTCTTATTTTCTAAAGAAAGAAAAAACAGAAGGCAAAAGACTAAACCATTGTGGTATAAAAGCATATTTATATCTCTAAATTACTAGATAAGAATCAATTTAGTGATTTCCATTTAATTTACCCAACAGAAATTTGTAACAAAAAATTATTATGCAAAATGAAAAGAGGAATCCAGGTCTGCCTGAATTCTAGCTGTAGACTCCAGGACAAGCAACATTTTCTTCTCAGGTATCAGACACAGCTGCTTAATGTACAGGGTTGCTGAAGGTCAGTAAGCAGGTAACTGCTGAGAACAGTGACTGCCATACACATGCTCAATGAATGCTGTCTCCACCTCACCTGAAGGAAGGTCAAGGTCTACTGGAAGACAACTAAGGATTCCTCCTTACCAGTATATTATTCCATCTTTCCTCAAATTTCTCATCCACTACTAACGCTGTTGCTTCAATCAATGCATTGAAAGTGTGTACATCAGCTGTAAAAGAAAAGACAGAATGTGGGCCAATGACTGAGGCAGGACCCAAAAATTTCATACGGACACTTGAGAGAAGGAAAGAGAAAGAGGGATAGAGGAGACGTCTTAAACTCACCACAGAGCCTGTTGTTTAATAACTCGGTGTACAAGTTTAGTGCTTGCGCATAAGCTTGATGCTGAAGGAGAAAAAAACCCAATTGTCATCACATTCATTTATTACAGAAACGTCTGCACATCTACTGTTCCAGGGATGGGAACGCAGCAGTAACAAAACAGACCAGGCCTCCATTCTCAGCAGCTTATGTTCTAGTGCAGTGGTTTTCTACCCAGGAAGCACTGGGTGACATAAATAAAGACATTTTTAGAGGTCATGATGAAGGCGAGAGAGGAGTGCTATTACTCACATTCAATGGACAGAGGTCAGCGAGCTACTAAAACATTCTAAAACACATAGGCCAATCCCCCAACAAATCATCTGACACAATACGTGAATAAAGGCTGGGCATTCCTAATCTGAAAATTTTAAAATCTGAAATGCTATGAAGTTTGAAACTTACTTAGCAACAATATAATGCTGCCAAATGGAAAACTCCACACTTCATGTGACAGGTCACAGGCAAAACAGGCTCACAAACGTATAAAACCATTTTGGTGCTCTGTGTAAAAGGTATATGAAATTTCTAATATTTCTGTTGATTTCTGCGAGGGAGGTGCTGGGGATCGAACTCAGGGCCTCGTGCTTGCTAGGTAAGTGCTCTACCATTTGAGCTAAATCCCCAACCCCGGTATATGAAATTTAAATGTATCTTGTGTTGAAACTTGGTGTCATCACCTGGACATCTAATTATGTGTATGCAAATGCCCCAAGTCCTTAATCTGAAACACTTCTTCTGGTTCCAGGCATTTTGCTAAGGGGCGCTCAACCGGTACATGTGACGTTGAACACCCTGACCTAGGGGACCTTAAATATGTAAGTAAAACAAGTGTACCTTCACCATTCCACGGATCATTGTGCAGTAGGAATGTTCATTCTTCTCTGGCATTAGAGCAAAGATTCGTTCAGCATTGTTATTTGTTCTAGATATTAACAGAATAAACATGAACCAGGGCAGCAGGGAAAACCAATAACCGTCACCACCATTTCTGACAGTTTTCAACATTCCTGGCAATGTGTGAAGCACTTCATGCACAGAACCTCAAATAATTCTTACTGTCCAGAGAGGGAGATATGGTTATTGTTATCTTGAAAATGGTAGGGCTGAAACACTTTAAATTGCCTGCAGTATTACAGATAGGGGATATAATGAGGATGGAAATGAAATGTTTATGAACAAGTAATAAATTCTCATGTACAATGATAACAAAAAGCAAACTGTACAAACCCTTGGACAGAACTATCAAAGGATGAAACTATCAAAGGATATGCCAAGTTAAATAGGGAAAAACAAAACAAGTGTCAACCCTAAGAAAGACTTTTGTACTGTTGGTTTTTTAATACACCTTATGACAAAAGGTCCAAATCATATGATGAAATTTATGTCGCACTGTAAAAGCAAACTATTTTTTTTTGTTTGTTTTCTATGACAGTGTTTTACAAGGTACTCCAGGCTGGCCTCTAACTTACTGCAACCCTCCTGCCTCGGCCTCCTGAGTGCTGCAATGCAGGTATGCCCCACTGTGCCTGACTAGCAAATTCCATTTCAGAACATCATAGGATCACATCTCCTTTAGGGGGTGGTGGGGCATACTCCACACATGGCACGAAACCATAATACAAGGCTCTAATTATGCGTAACTTACTTCCAAGAAGTGGACAGCTGATGACCAGTCTTCCCCTTAGGTTTTTCACTATTTTCCTCTGTGGCCTCTTCCTGGATTATCACGAGAAACAAAAGAGAAGACAACGGAATGCATTCTCCCAATCAGACCACTTAGAATTAGAAAGGCAAAGAAAATTCAGAAAAACAAGCTAGGACTTTTTTTTAAGACTAAATCCTGCCCATTTATTGACAAGCCAGGCTCAGGGACGAGGCTGCCCCGAGGCTTGGCTGGCACCACAGAGACCAGCGCTGGCTCTAGGCTGCTGCGACTGGAGGGGCAGAGGGCCAGGCTTCAGGAGCTGCTCTGGAAGGCAGAGTGTGACTTACAAGTCAGCGCAGACACACGACAGAGACTAAGGTTACTCTGTGCATAAATAACCCACGTTAGTGGAGGAAAAAAAAATCAATAATCCTATCATCCTAAAAGGAAACTTTTTTTTTCTTTTTGGCAGCAGTGGGCAAGGAACCCGGCCCTTTGCAGAACTACAACACCAGTTCCTTTTTGAGACAGGATCTCGCTAAGTTGCTAAATCACCCAGAATGAGCTTGCACCTACAATCCCCTGCCTCAGCCTCCCAGAGTATGGAGATTTTATATGTGTCACCATGCCTAAGAAATACTTTTAATAACTAAGAAATACTTTTATATATAAGTTGTATCCCTTATCTGAAATCAGTGTTTCAGACTTTCTTGATTTTCTAACACATGCATATACATGAGAAATCTTGGGAAAGGGACTCAAGTTAAAACATGGAACTCATGGTTCATAAACGCCTAGGAAACATGACATAACTTTATACAATATTTTTAGTATGCCTGAGTTTTGATGACAAGCAGTCACATGAGGTCAAGGGTGGAATTTTCCACTAGTGTGCTCAAGAAGTCTGAATATCTAAGCAATTTGGTTTCAGAAACTTTTATTAGAGATTTCAGACTACAGATGTTCAACCTGTATGTTGTACGGATTGTTTCCCACTTATACAATGAATCATTCCATATTCAAACAGAGGCATACCTAGGGTTCTCAATGGCTACCCATTCCTCTCACCATAATTTGTTCATCCACTACTGGACATCTAGATTGTTTTCAGTAGTTTTGCAATCACAACTATAAAAACTGTATTATGAAAAATGTCATATACAGCTCTGTTCACCTGATTCAAAGGATTCCCTGACATCTAGTCTAGAAATGAAATTCTTGGGTTTTGGGACACAGGCTGACTCCAGCAGGCAGCCTGTGGCACAGTAACTCTAGCCCAGTGTACTCCTCTCCTTCCTACACACTTACATGTATGAATTTCTGACAAGGCTTAGGCCATGGAGTCTTTCCGTGTACAACCATTATAATCATACTGTCACCATGACAGAAGGGCTGGTCCAAACACTTCTGGTCAAAGTTTTGCATGAATATGTGACAGGTGAGGACGAAGTATTCTAAGTAAGAGACTAGCATTAAAATAATTGTTTAAAACTCTCTCTTCATCCAGCACCACTTCATGGCTATTGTACCATATCTCAATACAGTTGTCTCACTGCGACACTAACGTATGGCAAAGGAACATGTCCTATTTTGAGAAAATATTACTTAAACTCTTTTTAAAAATGCCAAAAACAATTACCAATTCTTCTGATTGTTCAGTCTGTTGAAAATGATACTCGGCTGGTGGCTCTTGGTCACCATAGTAACACAATAAATCCAAGAGACTATTAGTTGTTTCAAGAGAGACAGTGGTTCCTATGGGTAGGAGAAAAAATAGATAAAGAAGCTTCAAAAACTGTCAAGAACTAAAGCCCGTTACATTAAAATTCTTCACTTTTTCTGTTAGCAGTGGCATTTTTGGCTACACACTTAACATCATTTACCACTCTATTAATTAACGACTATGCACTCAACATCAAATACAAGCGTGATGACAACAGGGACAAACCCTCAACTAACAGTGCAGCTTGACAGAAAAGATTAAAATACAAGATAAGGTTTGCCCCTCTGCTCATAGAGAAACAACCTCATGGTTTTAACTATCATCTCCAAAATGACTGTTCTGCAAACTATTTCCACTTAGCTCCCCTGGCCTAGATCCATGTGAACAAAAGCAAACAATCATCCACTTGGATCCAGACCCTCACTAATCTTGCCTAAAAATACTAGCATAATTGCTTAAATATAGTAGCCTTTAAAAACTACTGTTCATTTACAGCCATCGCCCTGAAAAAACTAAAACAAACAGCAAAACCTGTTATTCAAAACATGCTTCCCTCTTGGCACAGGGAAGAAAGAAGTTATGAGATACAATTCACTATTTTAAAAGAATCAATCAAACCTTTCTAAACAAAATATACTGATAGTAAAACTGGTTAGCAGGAAACTTAAAAGCCCAGAAAAGAAGGGTTGGTACAGTGAAAAGGACACAACTGGGTCTTATATCTCAGAGCTGTGCAATACCAGAAAAATGGCCTAAAGTCAGTTTCCTTTACAAAATTATTATTAAACACACTAACTTATAAGGTGTATGGAATTAAATGTATGTGAAATGGCTAGCACAATGTGTGGCACTTACTAAGAGCTTTATAATGTACTTCTCTGCCATCCTTCCCCCTACTGAGCTGGCTCACTGTTACCAAGTTATGATTCTGACATGCTGTGTTTAAAAAAATGTTCACACAGCACACACACCAACACGCACCAAAATCACCATGGGTAAAACTATAAAACAATTAAAAGATATAAGGCACTAAGAGCTATAATGCAGGCTGATAGCAGGTGCAGACCGATGCAGACTGATAGCAGGTGTTGATTATATTCAACAAATAGAAAGAAGAGCCTCATCACTTTATAATCTGCTATCAGGATTCAATCGTCTGATGCTGTAACAGGTTACATACTCAAAATTCTCAAACTCAGCTTTATGCAAATGTTTGCATTTAAGCACATACTGAGCAGTCCAGTCCAGCTTCATCAGTTCAATATTTACCAGATTTTCACCCCAAGTTGCCAAATAGCACCCCGAATTCCAAAAACTTTACATAAGTAAATATCTGTATAAATATATATAGCTGACTCTGAGGATCCTGTATGAACACTCTCATAGCAGTGAATCAGCCGTGCTGCTTCAATGTACATCCCTGCAAGTTCAGCCAGATCTAATTCAGAGGGCCACAGGATTTCACAGCTAGAGGCCCTGAGGAACTTAGCGACTTTTTCAAGGCCACAGAACAATCAGTGCCAGAGCTAGCATCAATATCAAACCCCGATCCCAGTTTAGTGCTCTTCAAGCATATCTGCTTCATGTGACCCTGCCTTCCAAAACTCTAAAGATATACACACCTAATCCTACAAGTGGAAGCTAAAGAAAGAATGGCCACACAATTTCTTTACCTGTGCCACAGCTATAGCACAAAACACAGTCAACTAACAAAGATGCAATTTTTTTTGGTGAGGAGTGATCGAACTCAAGGCTCCTCACATGCTAGGACAACACTATGCCACTGAGCTATACCCCCAGGTCCCACAAAATTGTACTTCAACCCACCTGTAAATTTATTTATTTAGATGCTGGGGATCGAACTCAGGGCCTCGTACTTGCTAGGCGAGCACTCTAACCACTGAGCTAAATCCCCAGCCCCCTCACTTGCAATTTTAAAACAGTACAGCAGAACCCACAAAATTGCAATTCTATCTTACTTGTAATTTTAAAACAAAAATAGAGCAGAACATGAAAGAATGCTTACTAAACTTAAAAACAGAAACACAGCTATCAAGCAGTTAAGTACAGTACAACTTTCTGGATCATGTAATTGTGGTGGCTCACGTGGAGAGGGGCTTTAATCAAAAGGAGTCACCTGCTTGCAACAGCTGGTCAAACATGTCCACAGAAGCTTTGACTTTTCTGAGCCTGATTCGTTCCTTCAGGGCAGCTTCACTTACATCTTCTATTTGGGGTTCGAAGTACTCAGGCATTAAACACTACAAAGATAAGATGTCTAAAGTTATTACAAACAGGCAAAGGTGAGAGGGTAACCAAGTTGGACAGAACTTCCATCACCAGCAACCCAAAATGAAATTTCACACTCCAAGTCAGTTGTCCTACACCAGACATTATTCAGCACCTTAACGTGAAGGCTAAGAAAGAAAAAAATAAAAAACTTCTCAAGTCTGAAACAAGAAAACTGTCTAGCCATTTTCAAACTTGATTAAGAATACTGAATCAGTACATGAAGACCCCTACACTTCCCATTAAACTTTCCAAATTCAAGCTGATCTTTCTTTTCCACCTGCTAAAAACATTTCTACTTCCTTTACTCTCAAACATGTTGGAGTGTACCCACTTTTCAAACGCAGGAAATTTTTCATCCTGGATGATGCTTTTCCTCTACACACAATACCAGCGAGGTGGAAGTGAGGGCAATCTGGCTGCGACGCCTGTTGATCGCCAGGCTTGATTCAGCTGATCTGGCTGGCTAGGTGGGTGTCCCCTTCCTCCCTCAGCGCTCCACGTGCATCCCTCCTTAAGCTGCTTGCTCAGCTGAAGAGGACAACCACCTCCGAGAGAAAAGGACCGTTTCCTCAGTTAGGGGTATACAAGTAGCTGCGCTCCCCTGCTGGACCCTCCAAACAAGCTCTCAATACTGCCAAGCTATGATTATACCTCATTCACTGATTTTTAAAATTTATTTCTAAAAATGTTTTTATCAGTACGTGTACAGTACATAACGATTACATTAGTCCTGGGGAGTGGGGAAATTTTAAAAATTTATTTCTAAAAATGTTTTTATCAGTATGTGTGCAGTACATAACGATTACATTAGTCCTGGGGAGTGGGGATATGCCACATAAAACATCTTGATTCTTTTTACTCTTCTCCTCTCCCTCCACATCTTGGTTCTCTTCATTCACTAATTTATTCAAATACTTCTGAATGGGTACAACTTTACCCTAGGCATTAAGTTAGGCACTGGGGACAGAGAGATGAAAGAAAGGTACTCTCTACCCTCAAAATATTCCCAGTCTAGGGAAGAAAGCAGATGAAGAAATCATTACAAGGCTGGGGGAATAGCCCAGTAATAAGAGTTTCTTTAAGGTTCTGGTATGATTCCCTAGTACCAATTAAAAAAAAATTTGCAACACAGCATGAATGGTGTTGTCCACCATAAAGGCAGGAGATTGCTCGATGGCTTCGAACAAGAGTGGCCTTAGAATTAAGCACAAGAAAGTAAATGCCAAAAACATTAAGGGGACGGGGCAGGCCAACAAATGATCATTCCACAGCTGCCACCGTCCTAGTTCAGGAGTTTTTTAAAAAGAGAAAATGAGCAAAGAAACCTAAGAAAGACACACTGGGAAGGAGTGGACAGAGAGCTAATAAAAAGAGACTGAGAAGGGAAAGTCAGACAGACAAAGATCCACAAGTGCAGTGCCACAGAAACCGAACTGGGTAACAGGATGAAGAGCAATTAGACACAAAAAGAACTTTAAAAGGTTAGTAAATGCTTTTCATTCAAATATTAAGATAATTCAAATGGCTACTTAAATTTAATCATAAACACTTGATTTAATTTACATTTATACAGGATTATGTGAAAAATGAAACTATTTCTTACCGGTATATGAGGTTCAGCTATGTCCTTCTGAAAGTATTTGGGATGTGAATTAATGATAAACTTTGCCGCATTTTCCCCGGACCTCTTTGCCAATAAAAATGAACGCTATGTAAAAAAAAGATTTAGATACAAATTGGCATTTACTTGTAATTTAGGTTCAAGAAAGTTCAGTATACCCTCAGTAAGAGTTATTCTCCCACTCCAAAAAAAGAAATGCATCAAAAAATGGAATCCCAAATAGAAATTAAATTACAGTACTTCACGTATCCAATTCTTCCTCTGAGTATGACATACTTTCAGATCATATACAGCTCAACGTATATAAAAACAACACATTTAAAACGAATGGTTACAGTGTGAAAAAGCCCTAATATTAAATGCTAAAACCAGAAACTCCAGAGGCAATCTCTAAATCTTTCTGATAAAAGTAGTAAAAGAGTCAAAGTCTATCAGTATGTCATCATCTATAAACTTTTCAAAGGCTTTTACAATTAAATTATGTATGTACTCTCATATTCAAACAAGTAAGATAAAAAATAATGCTAGAACAATTATATGAAAACACTTACAGATTCCATAGTGGACGCTGGTATGAGGTAAGGATCATCTTGAAATGCATAAGGGGCAGCTGTGGGATCCTGGAGAGAACAGACATTTTTTAAACTGCGTTTTTATTAAGACCGGAGGAGTTTCGGTAATGATCACAAATTCTGGAAAACAGGCTTTAATTATATACGTGACATTCGAGAACATACAGATTTGTGTATATACATAAATACAACAGAGAGAAAGACACAGAAGACATATTAATACAAATACTGTTCTGTCATCCTCAAAGACTTGCCTACAATTACATATAACTAAACCAAGTAATAGTTGCAAACTCCCACGGCTGATTCTTAAGATTTGAGTCTGCTATCAGTGAGAATTACTGCCATTTTCAACTCTAAGGATCCCCTGAATTAATCCTAGTACAGGATTTTCTTCAAAGCCTGGCCACTGTCTATCCATGCTCAACTTCATTCAAGAGTCCGTCCTAAAAATAGAGGAACTATCGGGCTCTCTCAGGTTCCTCCAGTGTTCTGTTACTCAAAATTCTATACTTCTTAAAACTGTTCCCGCTGGGAGTGATGGCACATAGCTATAATCCCAGCACTCTGGGAGGCTGAGGTATGAGGACTGAAAGCTCAAACCCAGCCTGGGCAATTTAATGAGACCCTGATTCAACAAACAACGACAATAAAATTTCCCCCTAACCTTCAGCAAAATCAACAGACCAGTACAAATGATCCAATTACTTCCTGTCTCCTTAGCCTGTGACACAGCTATCTGGGCATCCTAGTGAGGCAGGAATAGCGTGTGGCTAAGGCTGGCTGGCAAGGGAACGTGGCCTGGGGGAATGGCCTGCACCTGCCGTCACTCTAAGGCGTGATTTTTCAAGCACGAGTCCTCACCTGGACTGCAGGAAGTTCTCGTGAGTTTCCACGAGAACTCCATTTGATAAATAGTAGCAACACCTGAAGCAAGTGCTCTTTTCTTCTCTACCGCGCTACCAAGGAGTTCTCCCTTTCCCCTTCCACGGAAGATGGTGGGTGCACATTGTTATGCTTAATTTTCCCTTTTTCTTTTTTCTATACTTTTAAATAAAACTTTGGAACTACTTTTTGTCCCCTTCATTCAATTCTTTGCTTGAGGAGGGAAAGAACCCAGGAATATCGGAACCCATCCAATAACACTAGGGCCACACTAAGAACTCATTCTATCCTGACTATCTTGAGTGTGCCCTTGATGTCTTTCTTGCCTTACTGACTTGGGAATCTGCTGGGGCCAGAGCTTCCTTGAAACTCAAGGGAAAGGTGACCACACCAGGGGCCTGGAATATGTTTTTTACTTGTCTTAGTTTTCTGTAGCCACTTTCAAAATCATTATCACTCAGTTGAGGCTCATTTCATCTGACTATATCACTTGTTAGCAGATAGGTGAAAGTAAACCAGACACAGCAGTTCTAGATTGATGGTCCTAAATTACTCCATTATTCTCCATTGCCTAACTCTGGCTCTGATCTTCGGCATCACTGCTGCTTAATAAGACACCCGCTTGAGCCTCTATTTTTGGTGACATACTCACCTCCTCCTAACTACACTCATTTTTCCTCTTAGTCTCCAATTTTTCTCTCAGCAACATTTTTTTTTTTTTTTTTTTGGTTTTTTTGAGACAGTCTCACTATCTAGTTTAGGCTATCCTTGAACTCGCTATGTAGTCTAGGCTGGCCTCAAACTCACAGCAAGCCTCCTGCCTCAGCCTCCCGAGTGCCGGGATTACAGGTGTGCCCCACCACGCCCAGCTCTCAGTGACTTAAATCTTCCATGGGCCCTGAGAAACAACTTCTTCAGTCCGGCCCTAACACTCAGACACTTCAACCCACGTAGGGAAAGTCTCTACCATTAGTTGCTGTCTCAATGAATTGCAGAGACCCTCTTCTCATGTTGTTCCCCTCAACTAACCAGTCACCAGGCTCAGCCAATTTTAGCTCCTTGACACCTTCCACCCAGTCCATTCTCTCCCACTGCAGTAACCACTGCTCATTTATTCATCCACATTAAACGCCTATGTGCCAGCCATTCATTATTCTAGCTACCAGAGACAACAGACAAAAATCTTTACTCCCTTGTACAGCTTATGACACTAGCGGAAAATCTCTACAAAATAAATACTACGGAGGTTAGGTAACTATGTGTGTATCTAAGGAATCTGCTTGCTGAAAAATAGCAGGTAAGCCAGTGTGGCTAGAGCAGAGTAAGCTAGACCCAGGAGTGGATATGGCCAAAAAGGTAATGGGGGCACAGATCATGTACGGCTCTAGCAGCCCTGGTGGGGCACTTGTTTTTCTTCTAGTTACAGTAATGAGAAACCACTCCTGAATTCTAGGACGAGTAATGGGACCCAAGGCCACTCCAGCTGCTGAACTGAGAATGGCCTGTAGGAGGATGAAGCAGGAGAAGCTAAGACACTGTTACAATTAATTGCAAATAACATACATGAACATTAAATGTTATTAGCTGAGTCAAAAACTAAACAAAATCCTACTTACCCTGTTTACTGTGGATGCAAGCGCTTGAAGAACAGCCACTTTATCCCTAGGAATAGCAATCACAGGTTAACCTTGTCAAGGATCTTCATATTCACAAAGTCCACAGGTTAATTCTACTCTCCTAGTGTCTTGGCCAGTAACAGCGCAGGACTCACTTTCACCTGGTACTTAATCTCTCAGGCCCACCAGATTAATAACAAGTTAGAAAATGAGGCGTCCGGCTCTTTTGCCTGACGGTGGTTAGTACTCACACATGCTTCTCTTTGCTTTACCTGCACTCTCTGGCTTGCTCATCGCCCAGGGCTATCTTGCTGACCTCCTCCTATCCACTTTCCTATACACTTACTGCAGGTTTCTGGACTGTTCTTGCCTTTACTACCCAAATTAGAGACACTTAACTCAGGCATGCAGGAGAATAAACAACAGGTTCCACTCTGAACCTACTGAATCAGAGCCTCTAGGATCCATGAGAGACTATCACACGCATCCTTCCTGAGTTCTCAAAGACTCTAGAACATCCTCCTAGGATACATATATATCCAAATGGCAAGAACTGCAAGTTGGCTGTCTCCTGCACCTTTGTCACTGAATCAAAAGGTTTCAGAGCATAAATGAGAAATGGAATATTTGGTTTAAAATCTATTTTTACTCTTTTGTTAGATTTGACACGTTACATTTCCAATTATAACTCTTAGCAAATTAGCACCTCTTCCTCATAAACAAATGCCAGCGAAAAAACTGACACATTACTCACTAGTTCTTTTTAAAAAGGTTTAAAAAAAATCACAATGAATATATTTATCTTTAAAAAACATCCTAGGTTTAAAAGGTTAAACTAAAGTATTAGGTGTCATCCTGTGACCTGACCCTACTGTGAGTTTGGTATGTTTTTCCAGGTCTTTTTTGGTTTTGTTTTTCCAGATCTTTTAACACCACTTTTCCACACACATATTGCCATAAAAAAAAAGAGTGTCACTCTGAATGTTTGCATAAGTCTGACTATACCATCAATGTCACTACACACAGATCTAAAAAATTCATTTATATGCTATACTGCAGCATAACTTTT